>CANUEZ040000078.1:5977500-6102500 GCA_948099385.1 Fasciola hepatica | reverse complement strand
CGTGTACTCAGTGACTTTTAACTGGTGTGGATTAAGTCATTTTGAAAGTGATATAGTCTGATTTCAGTTTGAACGCTCGTTTCTGATCCACTCTATGCAGTTGGTTGAATTTTTTCTATTGAAAAATCAAACTAGGAAATTCAAACGGATAGAGAAGCGAAAATCGTAACAAGGAGCTACAGGGTACAAAAATGAATTTAACTGGACCGCAAAAAACGCCACTGACAGCGATATTCAACCACAACGAACCAGCGAGTACAAGTGGGTCTCATGGACCCCATCCAAGAAGTTGGTTGCATTCTACACGACCAAGTTTCACAATTCTTCGCCGTGCCATGAATTCCATGTCAAGTTAAGTCGAGAATATTTGTCCGAGGATGAATGCTCAGCTGTTGTACGACCATTCTGACAAGAACGAAATGAAAGCACGAAAACGCGAGGTGAATAGACCTTAGCTATTTTTAAGCCAACCCTGGCCTCAGCAAACTTCATATGCCAGGAAAATCTGTATAAGGACAAAAGCACAAAGTCTCTACCAATGCAATCTGATGAAATCTTGTGTTTTATCTAATGAAAAGGCGCGTGCACCTAAGCACTTCACGTCAAACCTCAGCATTGTCGATCTAGTACCCTCTCCCCGATTTCAGCGATGCTTGGTGTTTTGATACTGACAACCGACTATAGGAATGATATGAATGAATTAGTCTACACATAGATCATGAAAATCTTTCACAGATCGACTTGAGCAGATCGATACCTTCGGCCCCTCTCCTTAAATCTACTCTACCTAGATGGAGATCTGAAACTGAGGGCAAATTTTTAATGCTCAAATAATATCACAAAAACGAGTCAGTTTATCACTGCTACGATGGATTCAATTGAACGAGCCGTCAGTTCTGTGTTTGTCTCGATAATTCACTGGTTGATTTCAACTTCTTCCACTTATTCCCTGAAATCCGTTGTACCACGGCCACATATTTTATAAACAGCTATGCAGTTGATTATATATAGATCGTCGAAGAGGACAGTTTACAGACGACGGCAAGATCCACAACCGGACACCAGAATTTCCAATCCACATGGATAGTTTTCCCACTGCTGAGTGAATTCTGACCATTAGTGTTCCGATGATCTTTCGTGCAACCTGATCACAATCGAATCGTCAATGATTTCAATTTGTTATCTGATCAGATTGCGGTGGTTTCACGGTGCATCATCAGCGACCCAAGGGCACATTCAGTTTCAGCTGGAGTTATATGGTGCCATGAACATATGGGCAAATCTGATGTATTAAGCGATGCTCTATAGCCTGTTCGAATGGTCTTTTTTTCGACATTCGGCTGTGTTTTGAAGTCGGACACTTGAACAACTTGTTGTAAGTGTAGTTTAGCGTAAGAAGCCACAGAGAGGGAGTTATTGAATCTAATTTTGTATTCACGGTGTTTTTGGAGTGCACACCAGTCTACATATTCTGATGCAAGAAACTATTTTTTGACCAGTCCGGAACAGCAGACGGGAACCCAGAGTTTCCGGGAATAAAGGAAATATCGGAACAAAAGTGATAAACGGACACTCAGGTTACACGAAATCATGAATCTCGATATTAAATATCATGGATTCTGTCTCATCGTGGATAAAGCAAATAGTTAAAGTAATGGTGGACATGATCCAGTAAGTCCTTGTATGTAAACAACCGATAAAGAGTTCAAGCTTCCCACAGTATTTCAATCGTGTACACCATCTCCTTTTCTGTCTAGCTTCTTTATTGGCATAGTCCTGGAAACTAAATTATTCTTATGAGAACGGTGGCGTCCTAGTCAACCCCACTAGCTCTAGCAAGAAGGATTTTCTGCTGTCGAACCATCTCATTCTATTAGTGCCAAACAGACAGTTTATATAAAATACACGATGATCACAGCCAAATCCTTGTACAAAATCTTGATTGTTATTCATGAACGGCTCTTCTGACTGGTTAATCTCGTTACAAACCCAACTGACTGATTTGGTTCCGGTCGGTTCAGACAACTGTCGGTCACTGATCGATCCGCTTCGTCGGTTCTAATCTTGTCTTCGATTCTGGACAGGAGACGACAAAAAATCTGTTAGTCAAACCATCGATCTACTTCGCTCAATCCAACCTTGCCCTCGATTCTAGGCCAGCGATGACACACTGTCTGCTAACCAAACCAGTTCGTTTATAGACGATGTGTCCATCAACATCTTCATGGGTGGTATTGGACTTTTTACCACGATGGAAAGTATCAGACGACGGGCCGTATACAAGTATTGTGGAAAATTCGAATAAAACCGTAGTTTTGAAAATTAATATACCCCCTACATAAAATGTTCCATCCTGACACAAAACTTTTGTCACGTTCGTATACGACTTGGTCACTGAGAAATACAAGGACAGTCTGGGTTATCTTTCGCCTCCGTGAAGAACATAGCATCATAAACTCAACGAAATTGCTATTCCCCACATGGCATTAGTCTATGAAAGTGGGAATTCGAACCAAAAATGGAAAAACAAAGGGGTACTAACTTACATGCAACCTTATGCCGCAATGCGTGTTACGCATTATACTATACGGTTGATAATATGTTGACTTTGTCTCTAACCTCCATGAACTATCGCGGTTTCCGGAGCACACAGACTACCAGCCGATCTACGATGCCACGGGTAATCTTGTGCTCATTTACGTACAATATTTTAGTCGACAAAGCCCAACAAGGAGAAGGTGCAATAACTCATTTATCCAACAATGAAAATACATTCTCCGTCATAATCAAACCGGGGCTATATTGGGGCAATTGTGCCAACCGAACCTTCAGACTTCCCATTGTTTCACTTCTGTAAATGTATCTACTAAACATTGATAGATATGTTGTAGAGATTCAAATGCCTTCACGCGCGCTCCAGTGCGCTCCAGCTCCATTCCCAGTATCCAGTCAATCAGGTGAAGCCGGACTGTAACTGCTACATCGTATAGATACAGCGAAATCGCTTTGTGATTGGTCAGCACGTTATCTGTCAACAAGTGCATACCTCCTTTTATATATATATATATTAACGAACTAGTGTCAACCAAATGTGACAGAATACATTCCTGTTATTTTGTCTTGTCTTGTCGTTCCCCAGTGCGCGTAGTCCCATGTGCCAGTTATCTCATCACATACGATCAGTTGGGTAGATATATCCTCACATTTGGAGTCATTGACCAACCAAATGTAACAGAATACATTTTTCATGTTCTTGACCCTTCTTGTCGTTCTTCCAGGGGATGCAGTCCGAGTCCAGGTTATTTCATTGCATACGATTGGCCGGTTAGATACGATTCTTACAACTGGCATCGCGGTATGGAATCACTGACCATTGAAAACTTGAACTTACACAGCAATCCATCCCAGATCGAGGAATGAGTCGAACGACTCAAACTATGGTGCACTATTTGTAAAAGAGCTAAGCAAGATCAGTCGGCTTTATTCCTCACTGCGGGTGACCACGATTTGTATTGGTTAATGAAGAACTTGGCATAACCGTTTGAGAAAAATGAAAGACTTTCCGCTGATCCATGTTATGCCAGTCAATTTCCAGGCCACCGGACGCGCGAGATTCAATTCCCTGGTGCGAAGACAAAATATGTCTTGTCCAGAATTTATTCTAAAACTTAATCAACAGGCTGCCGACTGCAACTATGGAGATCCGTTGGAGGAAATGCTATGTGATTGACTAATTGCCGGAATCAACAACATCACCCTACAGCAGCGCTTGCCCGAACAGAAGAGCTTGAACTTTTCAGAGGCTCGCAAAATTTGTGAGCAATTTGATGGCGTGCAATATGCCACCACACACGAGAGCACAATTTTGTTTCAACAAAAGATGTCCGAGCCACTGCACCCACGCCGTATCCACCAAGCACACGTCAACCAGTCACGTCATTCCGAAGCTACAGTGTTTCACAAACCTGTGAACAGATCCACGTCATGCGGAGATTTCCATTTCCGTTCAACACATTGATTCCATCAAGCCGATGCCATGCATGTGGCAAAAATGGTCATGTATGAAAGGTTTGTCAGGGATCCAAGTGCAACATGATGGAGGAGACTGAAACGAACGGAACCCAAGATACCAGGCCTACTTACACACTGAAGACCACCAGTAAGAATGATCAATTCTTGTACAAAACGGTACCGCACCATTTCGATAAGGATCTCAACATGAGTTCATTGTGGATACGGGAAGTGATGAGTCCATCATTCCTGAGAACGTGTTCAAGATGATCTCTCCCCGAGGAACCATAAAACTTACTGATATACGCATTCAGGGTGTAACCGGTAACCACCTCACGCTGTTGGGTGAAACGACCCTAATGGTACAATTCAAGCAGCAAACTTATGACCCAATCCACTTCCCGATTTCAGTTAATAGCCCGTCTATCCTGCGATTCAATGCTTTACGACCTATGAATCACTCACTTTCATTTCACACAGCGTCAGCCACTCCCATCAATCCTGTCGTTCTTCAACAACTGTTGATACAATGCTCCAACAATCATGGCACAATGGCGGTGGAGACGGTAAAGTTGGAAGTCGATGGTAATCCGGTGTTCGTCAAACGAAGAGTGGTGCCTTTTGGTTAAAGAGGTGTTCTGAAAGCATTGAGGCACATGGAGACGAACGGGGTGATCAAATCGTCTTCTTGGGTGACTCCGACACTTGTGACTATGAAAATCCATGGAAGAATGCCTTTTATTTGTGGGGACTACAGACTCACTTTGAATCTACAACTACGAAGATGTGCGGCGACTGCTATGTAACTGGAAGATTTTATGAGATCCATGCTCGGCAGTACATCTTTCCGAAGATCAATCTCGCTGACACATACCTACAAATTCCGCTGCTCCCAGAATCCAGACCGCTTACCACTATCAACACCCTTTGGGGCATGGTTCAGAACAATTTTCTACCCTTTGGATTGCACGTCTCAGTCGGCAATTTTTCGGGCTGTTGTCGAAAAGGTAATCGAATTTTTGACCGTAGTGCCATATCAGGATGATGTGACCATCTTCAGTACGTCAAAAGAGGAACATGATCATCATTTGAAGCAGACCCTGCAACGATTCGTAGCCAAGAATAATCTGATCAAGCCTGCAAACTGCGAGTTCGGTGTCCGGGAGTTGAACTTCCTTGGGTTCACGGTGAACGCCAATGGGTACCAGCTAGTTCCCTGATCGTCTTACACCTATTGCCGAAATGGAACCACCGGGGAATCAAGTACAATTGAGACCAAATCTTGGTTGTCTGTAATACTATTCCAGGTTCATACCGAATTTCGCAATGAAGGCACAGTCGTTATCCCTCACCCAATCATCCAATGTTTGACAGTGACGGGACCAATGCGAGACAGTCTTGCGAGATCTCATTAACAGCATAGTTGAAAGTCCAACGTAAGCCTCATTTGCACCAATCCAAACAAACAGTGCTAATCACTGATGCATCTGAGGTTGGAATCGGTGCAGTGCCTGAACAAGATGGATGACCGATCATCTGTATTTCTCGACTTCTGAATGCTGCTGAGGGAGGATACTAGCAGACACTGGAAGAACCATCGGCTGTATTCTGATCTGTTCCACGTCTTCATAAGCACCTGCTTCAGTTAAAGTTCACAACTATCACGAACAACCAAGCGCCACAATTTCCGCTCAACCCGAATAGGTCCGTCGCCAAGTCCACAGCCGTCATGATGCAACGACGGAGTACTACCTTGGCTCTGCAGAATTACGATATCATACATCGGCCTGGTAAAGCAATTCCGCATGCTGTCTTTCTATCAAAATACCTGCGATTCGTCGCACATGAACAGTGCAATTTCATGTCACCCGTCGCTCCTGGGTCGAGGGAAGAGCCACAAAAATACACTTAACGATACTATTCGTCGGTAATTCCTACTATCAAGAAAGGCTGGCAACCCGAAGTGAGAAGAAAATATCCACAGTTGTTCGTGAATTAACAAGAACTCTGTGTACAACCTGACGGAGTACTGTGCCGTTGTGACCGGTTAATCATTCCTCATCCCCTACACAAAACGATTCTAGAACAGCTGTATAAAGATCATCTGGGAGTGGAGAAGATGAAGTCTTTGACTCGGAAAATGTGTTCGTAGCCTCACGTGGATGGTGACATACGTACAACAGCCAAGAACTTTGATGCGCGTCTGCACAAAACAAAGTGGAAATCGAATAACTGGAAACCGTGGCCAAACAGCTTCATTCCATGGCGACATATACACGCTGGTTTCTGCGGTCCGTTCCTCAACAGATACCAGGCTCTCGTATTGATAGATTCATACTCGAATTGGCCTGAAGTATTTTTAACATCAACGCCAACCACGTCGGTTGTCATCCAGGCTCTGAGGAAGTGCTTCATTCGGGAAAGCATTCCAGAAGGGCTCGTCATCGACAGTGGTTCCCGGTTCCGTGCGTCTGAGTTGAAATACTGGTTGGATAGTATTGGATGCCGACATCTTTCAACGGCATTTCGTCATCCATATTCTAACGGTGATAAACAAAACTTTGTACGTTCTGTAAAGAGTGCTCTCACCTCAACCAATCCGAAATCTTGGCTGTGTAAACATTTCTGGACAATTTTCTGTTACACAGATGGCGCAGATTGGCAAAAGTCAAACTCGCCCCACGTATACACGATGACATCTCATCCAATACCCAACCACTTGGTGAGATGTAGCTGTCTAGGTTATAAAACGTATCTACTACAGGCAAAGTTACCCCTAATCAAGAAAAGGTTTGGTATCGAACCAATTCAGTCCCGCAGTAGCATTTACACTTACAAGGTGAAAAATGCATCCCAAAATTTGCTACACTGTTTTTTGGCCAATCTAGAAAGACTTGCAACTTACCTGGATCTTCATTCAGAAGAACGAGTTCGTCCGCGTAGTCCAAGTCAGACAGTTTACTGCCTGAGCAAAGATCAACGCCGCTATTCTCACATGAGGGTAGGGCTATCTCAAGAACCATTTGAAATGAAACATGAAAAGGAAGGGTGATAACAAACAAACCTAACGAACACTACTTTCCGTGGTGAACTCGGGTGAAAGATCGCCGTAAGCACGAACTCAGCTTCGGCTGTTCGCATACAAGGATTGGAAAAGTGAAGTCAATTTCTCCGTCACACCATTAGTTGAGAGGCTACTCCATAGAACTGTGCGACCGACCAAGTCGAATGCCTGATCAAGATCAGATCAAAGAAGACAGACATTATCGGCCTACGGAAGGTGTGTCTGGGCTCTAAGATTTGCCGAAGGGTGAATATGTGGACAATACAACCCGACGGGGTGTGAAACCAATTTGATTCCCGCGCGTACACCTTTCTCGGGCGTTGGATAATCGTCGAAGTAGGCCACAGACAACAACGTGAGGTGCGCGAACTTGGCCCACTGTCAAATAAGGTCAGTGCACTTGCCTCTTATCCAGTTATCCTGAGCTTGAAGAGATTCAGTGGTGCGCGTTGGGCAGTCTCGACTACAGAACACCATTCAAAAGGCACATGGATCGCTCTATAGGTTACCTGCTCCTAACACGCGAACCAGCTGTTGCTGAACAGGTAGTACTTGGTTGTGCATCGGTTAAAGGTTCTAACTCGAACAAAAGTCGAGTGATGCTGGAGATGCCACTTTGCACCTTATTCTCAAGGACCGCCAAGGATAGATTCTTGATGCTGGCTCATCCCCTCACGGGAGCTGGAAGCATGAAAGTGAAAAAAACAAAAGTACGTCGTGATAGATAAAACCAACCAGAACCAAGGTCCGAGTAAGCTCACTATCTCATTGAGCGATGACCCGGATACGGGACAGTGCAATGACTAATCGTGTATATGACATCCAACGCAGTCAGCTTAGGTTGATGGATTACCGGCCTATTGAAGGTGTGTCTGGGCTCTAAGATTTGTCGAATGGTAAATTTGTGGACAATACAACCCGATGGGGTGTGAAACCGACTTGACTCCAGCGCGTACACCTTTCTCGTGCGCTGAGTAATCGAAGAATGTTCCCAGCGAGCAGTTTGGATGTGATGCTTACCAAGCTAATTCCTTTGTGTTCTCACAAGAGGTTCTGTCATCTTTCTTGCCAATCGGAACAATCACCGATTCACTCAATTCTCTAAGAATCTGTTCATTGACCCAGGTTATCCGGATGAGTTTTGTTCGCTCCGTAACTAAATCTCTGTCTCAGCCCCCGAAAAAAGATGTAGACAACCCATCTGTTTCAGTGGATTTGTATTTTTCCAGATAACTCATCTCCCGCATAACCTCCATTTCTGATAAAGGATTGATAAATACCCGCATCGTACAGGTGTATTCGGAAGGTCTACTGTAGATATGGACCAAACGAACTGCTCCCCAAAGTGCTCGACCTCACGGTTCAGACAACGTTCCAGAGGGCGAATCAGTGAACTATCGGATTCCCTGATTCACTCAGTTATTCCTGGCTCCTGTGATCCGGTACTTCTAATCAAACGGTAAAAGTTATGACTACGTTCAACAGATGCAGCCTTCTCCATTTCTTTGTTGGCTCAATGCGAACCCGCGTAGAGTCATACCTAGTGAATTTCTTACCATGGGCCACTTTTTGGTGAGCTTCGAATCCTGCTACAAAGCGCAGAACATTACCCGTTTGCCAAATCAAACAACGATGAAATTTTAATTTCTTCGCGATTGCAACGCGTAATTAGCTTCGCTGGGTGTATGATGATGCCTTTAAAGCTGTCCAAAAATAAAGCAGCTTAATGAGCTTCATCTTCCAACACAATAACATACAGAAATTTGGAAATCTTCCCTTTGAATATATCCACTGTGCTCTAAGCGTGCTTTTCCTGATCAAAATGCACAAAATATCGTCATCCAATTTGGATGTGTTAACTTTCTGCTCACTGCGTCTCGTTTTGATATCACGTTTGTACGAATAATGTTGAAAAACATCTACTCAATTTCGGAAAGGCTGTTGGAAATATCTATCAGAAAAACGAGCGAAATGCATGTTCACAACTTTATCTCTCCTATCTAATATAAAAGTGAAATATTCTATTCCGGAGTGTTCATTTCTGCATCATCGGGAAAACAAAATGAACGTCCAACGAGGGACGACCATGACTTTTACTTCAAGGTCATGCGTTCGCTAAAAACCAACAGTGAGCCTGCCATCAGTCATGAAGCGGCCATCGAACCACGAGTTAACACAGTTTTCTCCAAATGTGTTTGTATTGTCTCGCCTCTTCCCGCTAAGCACAAATATATTTGTCACCTCAGTAAAAAGAATTGCTCTTGGTAGAGCCGACATTTATCTATCGGACGAAACCACCTAAAGTGAATTTGACCTTCACAAATCTAAAAATTACTCATATTTGACAGTTTATTTAATCCGATCTTTCAAACTTCAGGTAGATTTATCATGGTAACCAAAGCCATGCAATCCCAACTTCCCCAGAAACACTACAGAGCTAGCGTGAACGGCACCAAGTAATGCATAATTTTATATTCCCAATCCTTATTTGGCACAACGCAAAAAAATAGGAACAAAAAACTCACGACAGAGAAAATATATTTTTGACGACACCTATAGTGCTTATGAGTGGAGATCCAGGTAAGCCGACGGCTTTTCTAAACGGCATGAGTGACTTCACAGTGATATTAAGTTTAGCAACTCCAAGCTTCAAATTGATTCTGCAAGAATGGGTTGATCCAATCTAACAGCATCGGGACAGAAAGAGAATCCGGTGGATAAATTATATTTTAGTTAGACAGCGGTATTCCTCCAGAAGGTCCACTTTCAAATGAAAGGTACTTGTGTATACAGAATGCGCGTTTGAGTTTCGCCAACCTCGGGAAATGACGATAGAAGCGCGTTTCCCACGCACCTCAAATAATATTCCCTAAAGTGGGTAGTGGTTGAAGATAGGGGTGGCGGTTCTATGACATAAGAAAGAGCATGAAGAACCTGGTCACTGAAATTCTCGCGTTGGACATCCTCCGTGCGGTCCACGAGGTTCATCTAAGTGATTTCGTCTACTTGATGTTTTAATAAGTGGATCATTTCTAACTAATCATGTTACCTCAATCTTTGTCATTACTGAGTCTGCTGTCGAGAGATAACAACCAGAACCGCCACACTCAGTACACCCTTTTGATGGTTATTCACGCTGAAATGAAAACCAATGGATTCCTCATCCATGCACGCTCCTCACGACCCAAATGAGATTAAGGTGACGAACCTAACGTGAATTGCTCAAATATAGGGATGATTGGACAGGAGAGTACCAGATACGCATACCTGATGAGCCGCAGCAACCGCGAAACCGACCGTGAGCTACCGGGGAAATTTTGTCCTGTCATTTGGATACAGTAGCACAAGACATATCAAAAAGCCCACTTGCTCCTCGTGATTTTTAAGACGGCGGTTCATACTATTGACGAGTAGTTAAAAGTAGGAACTAGAAAATGTTTGCCTCGGAATGAAGCACAGGTCAACGTCCGCCAAAACGTGCCCAACCAAGTTTATGTAGTGTATTGATACGCTTGCATTGATAGATAGATCCAAATAAACAGCAGACTGCTGCGATTTCCCAGTTAAAATATAGCGCATAATCCACCTTGGCTTCGTTCTCTATTGACAATCCGTGGGGACTTTTATGCGACTGATTATAAATTAATTAATTAATCTTTTCATCTTTTATTACTTTCTTCCTTTGTATTATATATAATGGTGCAAATTTTCAGGAGAGGGACCACGGCCAATTGTGGAAAGTGACCTTCGGTCGCGGAAAGAATGGTCTAAAGTTTACAACGACGACCGTCCGGTCACCACGGCAGTCAACTCAGTACCTCACCAATATAAAGTTAGGCTTGGTAAATATGGACAAATTTTAAGGCAAGTTAAGTGCATACACTCCCCGATCTCGATAGGACCATAACCCACGCAGCCAGGCCATTCATCACTTTGTACCACCTGTGTATCAGCATTCAAGTTTGCTTATTTGTTTAATATATTATTGTTTATCTGAACTCTTACTGTCAAGCACGGTGGACATTTGACCGTTACACGTGCAGGCTACACGTACGCTCTCGTAATACACGCCAGTCACTCCCTGTCTGTTCACCGTGTTCTCCATCTCATGAGTCGTGGGGAATCAAGCTTCTGATTATCGTGTCGGCGCTATGTGAAACATCGCGGTAACGGACGGGTGGGCCGCGCACAGTAAGAAAGACTAACGAACGCGTGGAATAGAGAAACAGCATGGTAGGGTTTAACCGACCCTTTACCTGTATTGGTACACACTAGTTGAGCTACAAAACCATACGCTGGTGTACCACCAGTTCATATTGTTTTATCTTCAGATTGTACTAATCCACATGTTCAACATGCACAGAAACAATGAAGATCATTGATAGAGTCGGGTAAAAATGGGAGTAAATCCGTTTACTTCTTGAACACAAAGGTTTTTCTCAATAGTAACGTCAACGCATTGTAGTAATGGTAATATTATCACACAATTTCTCATAACGTCTACTCAAAAACAAGTGTCAGATTTTAAGCAACTCTCTTGGAAAAAAACGTTCACAGTAGAAGTTGTTTTCAACTTTGACTTAAAATATCGTATAACTTCTTAAACCATGTTAAGCATTTGCGACTAAGACAGCAGTCTCGGAAGGTGGCTTATAAGCAATACACGGCGCCACATGAAGGCAGCTGACAGAGCGAAAATCACTGCCCCAGGTGAGACTCGAACTCACGGCCTTCAGATTATGAGACTGACGCGCTAACCGACTGCGCTACTGGGGCACTTACGGTACGATGATTACACGATGGGCATATTGCTCGCAGACTCACTAAGTCACACAAGTACACACAAACGGGGTATCTAAGGAATAGGCAAGCGACCCATCGTACAAGGATCTCAGCACAGCTAAAATTTTGCGATAACCCGATGGTGAATAACAAAAAAACAGTATCAACTATTCAAACAAGATAGAATACCACGAAGTGGAATGGCTTGAGATTGGAGAACTAAAAAAATAGACGACTTCGACAGACACAAATTAATCACCACATCTCAGATGAACTGCGAACAAGCAAATCACACTTAGCCAAGCAAAAATTTTAATTCACACCGGATATAGTACACAGAGTTGAGTGGCTCATTTCTTCGCTAGTATTCACGGTTCTCCTGTTGTGGCACGTTGAAACGGAATGTTGAGGGGCGTATGGGCTTCGGTGCAAATAATAGGTTCCCAGCAATCATATCCACGGTACGCAATTGTCAGATTACGTAAAACACCGCTCGGATCCTGAATCCCATCCGATTCACCAAGCAGCAGAAGATGTCTGTCACCCAAACGCACAGTTCGCGTAGCGCGTAGATCACTCGGACAAGGGAGGCACACCTTGTCAGCAGGAACCGGACGAGCACCAAAAGAACCAGTCCACGAACTTGTATCACGTGATTCCCAATCCCCAAGGTTTTCTGTTACAATATGACTTCCGTCAGAAAAACGACTGCCATCATTTTCGTCTTCTTTTACACATGGTGGATCGATGGACTATAAAATCAATCAGATTCACAAGAGCAAATACAACAGATATACTAAAACAATTTGACGTACATAGTGTTGGGACAAGCTGGAAAAATCCTTTTTGTTTCATAATAACAAATAAAGCCGACAATGGGAATAACAATGAGGTGCATAAGCAGCCCGATTCTTGATTGTAAGAAGTCTGCTTTAAACCGCCCCAACGGCTCTAGTGGGAACTCAGTTCTACCTCAGAATCATCTCGTTTTATTAGCGAAAAACAAATTTATGGGTTGCTGTTGCATTCGCCCACTCGTTACACACAGCGCGTTGGGCTGACTGATGTGGACGACCACGCCTTGAGGCCTAAACAACGCTGACAAGACTCATGTCCAACTATCGATCCACTCCAGCAATCGGCTGTCTTGTTGCTCGAGATTCCGTTGTCTCAAGCCTTGGGCTTGGTACCACACTAGTTCAGACTGCCAACGCGACTTGACTGTCCGCCTACGCTGGGTTGACACATGTCCTCACACACTCCAAAAGAAATAACACAAATAGGCCTGGTGAGAAGACAGATCCAACATCACAATACCATCGGGTGTGGTTTTCAAAAATAATGTCTAACGCATGCATCACAAAGCCATTACCGTGATGCTTCAGGAATGACACGAAAATGAATCATGTGAATGCATGCAATATCAAAAGCATTCACAATATACAAGGCGATAAGCATCATCGTATCCAGCGCCATGGAGATAAGTTACATTTTGCACTTTGCTCCGGTATACTTTAGTCGAGTCTGCCGAGTGAATGATTCCACCTGACCATAATCATCAACGTCTGAAAATTGTACTTTGCATCAAACATCACAGATCAAGCCAGTCCAGCTCGAACAACCATCAATCATGCAATGTGCCTGGCGGTTCCCGTTGTTTTTTTCGACGAAACCCCAACCGAACATTAAGCGATTAACAGCGCAGGCATTGTGGAGGGAAAAGACTGGTAGAAGTGATAGTGTGGATACAAGAAAATCACTGGTCGTAACACACTCCTATATCCAACAATGTCTCCAGACTCTGGACAGTCAAATCGCGTAGCCCTAGATGGCCAATTCTATCAATAGAGATCTTCATACTGATCCCCTTTTCCCAAATTCTAACCCTTATACACCGCAGTGAACACTACGCATCGAGGAATTCTGTCTGTACCACGCACGTGTCAAACGTAGTCGACAGCATGTAACTGGGTGCGACCAAATTCAGATAAGAACGTTCCTGGAAATTTCTTAATGAATGCGTTTAGAACCGTCGGAAAAGTTTTCCACAGGTCTGGCTCACTCAACATGAATCAAGACCGAGAGACAGACTCATGGATAGACGGGCAGATAGACAGACAGGTTTTCAATCACCACAACCACTGGAATTAAACAATCGACCGTGAACACAGACAGACGCACGCATGAGACTGCCCACGAATTCATTCCGCGTGCTTTCCGTAAATCATTACTGACAGCCGTCTCGCCTATCACTGTGACATCAAGCTTAGGCGGCCCCTCAGGTCTAATTGGTCAGTTCGCGTGACGAGGTTACCACAACTGTTGAGGACCGCTGCTAGTCTCGCAGTTCACTGCTTCCTGCACATCGGCTATGTCGAAACTCGATGAGTTGACAACTGAGTCAGTTCATCAACAGTTTATTAGCACCTTAACAATGAAATTTATCACAGACGGTTCAGCTAGGCAAAATAAATGGGTTGGGAAATGAGTTACTCGTGGCGAAATCATTCGCCTTACCGCGCCCTCAAGGTCAATGGAGTCGCCTAAAGTCAAACCTCGGGCATGGAACTGATGCACCTAAAAGATGGTAAGGCGAAATTATGAATTGCACATAACTCGTATCTTGCTGACATGTATTAGAAAAGTGTTGTTCGGGGTTGAATGAAGAACAAGAAGGGATAAAAACCCAAGAGGAAAATATTACCTGGGTGACGACCTCACTATTCGAACTGAGATCAGAACAGAGTACCTGAAATTGTGCCCATGAAGTCGGTACGTCCAAAGATGGTGTGTCATGGTGACCACGTGACTGAGCTGGATTACCTACTTGTTTTGCGTATGGCGATTGAACCACGTTCACCGGAGCACAGTCAAGAAGTGCGGAGAGAATGGAGCCATATCCATTTAGATTGCTGGCTGTAGAGTTCATCATAGGGATAGCATTGGTTCGACACTAATATGAAGGCGAGGGTAACCTGCAAGCAGGATTTTGATATAAATGGGATGACACTTTCTACTAACCGAATACAGTAGACGCAGACAAAAGACTTGGGGTCCATTGAATGACCAGTCTTACGTGGTGATACAGGGTTATATTTGTTGGCTCTTGAACCTGAATAAGAAACTTGACCCAATACCTGTGGGGTTCTTCGGTAGCGGCCGAATGGTAGGCGACTGAACCTGTTATACGAGGTACGAACTTCCTTGACAATCATTAAATTCGATGATAGGTAACTTCGTTATCACCAGGATCATCGATATAGCCAACTGACTGTGACCAAGTGGGATTCAAAGTTCCAAGTAGATTTATTGTTTCCGGTTATCTTTGCCAGCTAAGTGGGCTCGTCACTATGGCGACTTACCCTACCATTGTATATACACATCAGCATGGGATAAAAATGTGAGCAGGCGAAATCATACACTGAATATTCCCCTAAGACTGTACACCCACGATCGACAGATCTACCCACATTAGTCAGTCAAGTAAGATATATTTTGAAGGAATGCCTGACAGATATCGAATGCAATGCGGAAGACTCACTGAACTGGTGGTGGTTGAATGGTATAAGCACTTATCACCTCGGAGGTCAGCAGTTTGAATCCCACCACCGCCGGCCACACTGATGGTATACAACAATCGGCTGTGACCCAGTTCGCTAATACGCTTGAATTATTGGGGCCTTATGAGATTCTTTACTCCAAGTCTCATTGTCGGGTTTCCTGTTATCCTGTATGGTGCAACGTGTCCGTAAGGCTGTGTGATATGCTCATTCCACTGCATTTGTGTGTAGGCAAGTAATGAAATTAAAAATTAAGAAAAAGGAGGGTGTACGCAGGACAACACTACGAATATAACCGTATCTGTACGCCCAAGCGCTGGGTCAATCAGTGGACACGCATGATCATCATCATCGTACAGCGTTAAACAGCAGAGCAAGCCCCACTGACCACTATCTTTCTTCCCGTGTTGCACGTACCAATAGAGAAAATGAATATAAAACGTGGACAGGGAGTGGACCTACACGAGAGGGAAAAGGAAAGAACGCCCTAGTAGCCAACACAAGGAATACACAATCTAACTGTACAAACACATTGATCAATCATTCCTATTCGACACAAAGTGACAACACGATCGCCACTGTTCACGGTTCGCTGCCGTATCCTTCAGTGTCTCCACCCAACTGGTCATCTGTTGACCTCCACATGACTTCTCCCATCCCCGAGAAGCAATGGAAAACACGGCACTGTAGACGTATTTGCCATGCATAACACGTTCCCCAACCACCGAAGTCTACTAAGCTGGATACGCTGTGATAGAACATTCTCTGAACTGGTACTCAATAATATATTTCTGACCTCAGCATTGCCCATCCGGTCATTCCGTCCAATCTTAGCAATACTACGCAAACACTGATGGTCGAAAACCTCAAGGTGACGAACATCTTCCGCACGCAGACTCCATGTCTCACAAATATACAACAGAACTGGGCACACCGTGACACAGTATACACGACCTCCCACCATCAGTGAAATGTAAAGTGCTGGTATTTCGGGGGAGTAGGAGCTCTATGCAAACATCAGACAGGAGCCTGTGTGCTCTGCAGCTTTTTGTTGCATTGTTTGTTGAAATAGGTTTGCTTTCACATGCTCCAAGAACAGTCTCACTGGCCTAACATTTCCGACCACTTAAGGCCCGTCCGTCAAACGGCTTTTTCGTCCTAGGTCTAGTAAGTAGAACCGAAACAGTGTAACGGTAATCCACAAGGGACTGCCGCATTACCGTGGAGAACCCGCAATCGATAAACTCAAACTTTGAGGTATTTGCCAGCTAAGCAGATAAATAGTGGTGATTACGAATTGGAACTTTGACTGACTTTGTAGTTTTCGCATTACTCGTCATTCCATGTATCATGTGTATTCATATCTATCTTCATTTTTGTTGTGGCACTATATTCCATTTCATCGGTTGATTAAAGCCTCTGAAATGGGCCTAATTCTGTTATGCTGGAAATATCTCACTGGTTGTTGATCTATCACAGTTTAACTAACTGATTTCTCTACAATGGAAAAATACCTCTGACCTGAGATTCGACATCGATCCTCATTCCGCTGACGCGGGGGATCACTGGATTTATTGCTAATACACTTTCACAGTATTTCACACCACCATTGAAACAATCAATCCTGATAAACTGGATACATTAGTAAATCATGCGGCCCCTTTTGTCCACAAATACATTAGGGATTGTAAAACACACGATAATGCTGTACGAACTCGGGAAAAACGATACGTCAAGCAAAAAAGTGCGGGGTTTGCACAGCACGCTCTATCTACGACTAATCAACAAAACGTCCAGAGGCTGTTGATGGATCTTGTCAAAAACTGTGGATGCAGATCTGTTTCAAGGAAAGGGTATCGTGGTAAACCGGTTAGAGACACCTTTATTTGTGGCATACAATCTGGTCAAATATGTCAACACCTACTTGAGAGACAAACTCTCAATCTCCAAAGAACCGTCGGCCTGGTCAAACAGCTAGATATGGTACAGAAACAAGCTATATCGGTACCAAAACCCCAGTGTCAGTTTCTTATGTTCCTTACCGACCAAGTCAGTTTATCCAATAACAGAAACATTTAGCCAAGAGGGTGCGACGGAACAGGTAACAGCTGCTGGCAGTTCATCGTTATTTTTGTAGCTCTGATTGTCATCCACTACCCAAATGCCCTGATCGCGACGACATTCGTAAAATTTGTGGAAAGGTGGCACATTGCCAACGAGTTTGTCGAGTTTCGAAAACCTTGAAACGAGTTGCATCTGTCGTCGAACCTCTTCTGTCTTTAGTACCAGTTGCTACTTCTCCTTGCCATTCGTCCGAAACAGTTGCGCGATTATCAGTCAACGGTATCCCGGCTACAAGCATTCATCGAAACAGGAAGCTCTGAGAGTCTCTGGGGCCGTTGTTCAAAAGTGTCATTAGCGTGGTGTACCTTCACAGAGCCAGATCACGATAGCATCGACGGTCTTGTCAAGCTTCACACGAGGACATTGCTTTGTTCCCATTGAAAATAAAGTCTTAAGCTATAACACGTCGAACTACGCGTAATAACAAGCCTATGCGCAGACGTACTACCAAACCACGATTTTGTCCGACTTTGCGAATGAGCAGAACTTCATTTTGTGGCAACGGGCCCACCTTCTCCGTGTGCGAGTTTCTTGCAACCACGATAGTACTACGATCCGTTTGATAACATGCCACCCGAATGCCGGGTTGTCGCCACAACGCTTTAACTTCACTCAATAGCCGGTGAACAGTTTATACGAGCTGAAGTCCAGGGCCTACTAGACACTGGTACTATCGAACCGCTGAAGTCTCCCTTGCAGGCACAAGTCCCGGTAACCTCCAATAAAAGACACAAAAACGCATGGTCGTGGACTATAGTCAAACTATAAACCGATTCACGTATCTTTACGCATGTCAATTTCCCCTTATGTACCAGACTCTGTGTTTCGAGACATTCAGCACCACCGACGTAAAAAGTGCTTACCACCAAATTCCCATCAAATGTGAAGAGAGGAAATGCACTACTTTCGAGGCTTGTGGGGAGGCATTCTCCATCATCTCGTCGATGACGAAGTTAAACAGGAATGGCGAAATGGAACACCCTTGTCGAACACCACTGGTCGTTTCGAATGGATTGGATAGTTCACCGTAAACTCTTATACGGCCAGAAGTACGAGAGTACAATGACCCCAGTAGATTCACCAGCTACTGCGGTATACCTATTCGGTGTAGAGCACTGAATGGCGTTGTTCCGGCGACCGAATCGAAGACGCCTTTCAAGTGGTAGAAAACCACTATTGTCGGTCGTTTCAAGTGACTGGCGAAGAGTAAAAACTTGGGCGATGTATTCTCGACCTGGGCGAAATCCGGCCTGTTGTTCGCTGGTGTTCCTCTCGCGGACCAGTATCAGAGCGTAGACACGACGATCACTACAGTCTGCGTATTCTTTTCTTAAAAATCAATGACTCTCGCCACGGTAGCGGAATACACTCCTCATTTCAAATGTCACGGAGAAAGATGGTAAGTGATTTTATCAACACATCTCAACCCAGTCTGAGAAGGACTGGAGGAAATTCATCGAGACCGGCCGCTTCTCTATGTTCCATAAATCGAATGCTCGATTCTACTTCCACGTCCGACGGGAGATCAAGTGATACTCCTCAAGGGATCACAACTGTTGACGTTAGAGTAACTACATTAGTGCGCGGCCAGCTAAACTGCTCCTTAAAGCATTCAGCCCAACGGTCAAACCTTTGCTCAATGCCATGAATAAGCTCTCAATTTCTATCGCATATCCTTTTACTGACTTTGGTTCGCCATCCACCGGTGTCGCGACTAAGTTTTAACAATCTTTGACTGTTACCTAAAGCAGCTGATACTTCCATTGTTTCGGCTTCCTTGAACAACTATTTTTCACGATCTTTCTTAAGGTTTTTTGTGACCTGCTTCTGTAGATCTCTTCGTATCCTATTCATCCCGTCACAGTTCGAGAGCTGACGTTTCTGCTCTATTAGTCTGATCGACTCTCGCAAAATCCAGTGACTCTGATGGATATCGGACGTAGGACCACAGGCGAAACCTGCTGCAAAGTGCATTACCTGTTTGATATGGTCTCAGTGCTCGTCTACATTACTGTTCGTCGTTGTTCCTAGCTTATGCGATAATTTGTGTTCATAACTGGTGCGAGCTTCTCGGTCAGGCAAACGCTGTGCAGCTAACCGGGTTTGCGGTTTGCGTCGATGACCATGGAGCTGGAGAGATAATCGCATTAAAACTAATGCACGGTCTGACTCTGTGCAGATAGACCAGTAAGATCTACAGTTCTGAACAGAACTGCGCCACCGGTAGTTTATTACGATATGATCAACCTGACTCACAGTACCTGTAGGGTTACAGCGCCATGTCGCCGTGCGACATGAGTTGTGTCGGAAGTTTGAACTAGGCAGGAATAACCGACTGTCTGCACAAAACTGGAGAAGCCTATTCACGTTATTTGTACACTGAGCGGGTATAGCACAACACCCACCTAAACAAACGTCTGACGCACCAAGTTTGCCGACCTGTGCATTAAAATCACCTGCTAGCACTGCAATGTCAGAGCCTTCGTCCCCGCAAACGAGAGTGGTGAGTTCATCATAGAGCTCACCCTTCTGCATGTCAGAGCTGCAATCTGTTGGAGCGAATGCCGAGATCACGAACAAACTGCGCTTAACACAACTATCCTTTCGAACACCAACTGACTCCTGGAGTCTTAGAGCATATAAATGAATAATAACTGGTATCCAACGTAAAAAAGCAACCACAGCCTTGTCAAGCAAGACTATTCCCACACCGCGTTGACCCAGAGCTCAAGCTGTTTCGTCCACTGAAGTGCACAGGAAATACCTTGATAAAATACCAGCAGCAGTTAGTTGGTTCACAGGATACTAGGATACGCGTTTCACTTATGCAGTAGACATCAATCTTCAGAGAATCTATTGTGAGGGCTAGGCATGCCTGCTAACCGGCCTGCATGAATGTACGCACGTTAAAGGAGCCGAGATTCAGAGGCTGACGACATTTGAGGAAACGTGAGCTATGAGATTGAGGATTATTTACACCACTATTTGACAGTGAACCGTTGCGAGTATCGGGGGTGTTGTCAGTGGGATCATTATGGGTAGATAGAGGGGATAAGAAGAAGCGGTTGGGGACAGAAAACAAAGGTTGAATAAAAGAGAGAGAACTCTGAGCAGTAGTCCATTTATCACTACCCACCCCGCTCGATGCAATAGGCAGCACGGTCCTGATTATCCTGAGCGATGACCAATGCAGTATGGAATTCTTTGTATTTGTGCAGTTCATAGGGGATTTTGGACGGGTACTGCTAGGGAGTCCATTAGCTATGCAGGGGAACGATTGGAGTTCACAACCAAAGCCTTTAGTTCTAACGACCTGTCCGCAAGGCAGCCGGATGGCTGAGTGGAAGCCCATCTGGTTGGATTAATTATTCTTCCGCTGATTTTACCAGCTGAGTTGCTAGTGTACACTGATGGAAGTGTGATAAGTAACTTATCGATAAGAAATATATATGTAAAACCACAATATTGATAAAACTATGGAGTTCAATAGTCAACAGTCGCCACTGGAATGAACATTTTCCCTGAAAAACTGTTAGATAGTGAACACTTGCAATCCAGTTTGATCATTCTCAAACGATTTAGTTTCTCAGTACAAATGATTTGTTTTCTCGATTTTAACATGCTTCAGGAAGGTTTTTCACGTTGGACCTTCTCCCACTTCGTGTGCCCTTTGTCCCAGTTCAATCAAAAAAATAAAAAGTCACACACGAGACAAAAAACTGGAGGAATTTCCTTGTGAATGAGATTTCTTCTGCGACTGACCAGTACCTTTTATGTTGCATGACTGATGAGGTCATAATGGTATCACATCAGTGAGCTATTTAAGACTATCCAAAATGAACTTTGGATAGTCTGTAATATGCAAGATCAGTGTCTTCCGTGGGGGTTGCAAGTGTCCGATCAACAAAATAAATAAGAAGAAAACCTCCATGAGCCGAAGCCCAGTGAGTGCATCAACAGGATCCTACATTTACATTGATCGAACAATAAAATGGCTGCCAACAGCCTGCTCACTTCACTGCTCCCCCCAACGAAAGAACACTGTCCGCAGTGTTATATATTCTGTTATCACACACAAAAACCAGGAGAATAAGGATCATCGGGACTACTCATCGAACAAGCCATTTCCCAAAATCACCATTGGCCACTGTGCCTCAAAATCAATCCATTAACAAGGCCTCCCATTTTACACGATCCCACTGACATGGTAGCCAAAATGTGATATACAAGGCCAGTGTCTTCCATGGGGGTTGCAACCGTCCAATCTGCAAAATACATAAAAAGAGAGCCTCCATGAGCCGAAGTTCAGTGAGTACATAACAAGATCCTACGCTTACATTAATTCCCGAGTGTGAGCTGCCAGTGAACCGTGCGCTGGACGTCGGCCCAGTGTTTGTTTATCAAACACAAACACCGAGTCTATCTCAGTTTCATTTCAGACCGATTGTCTCCGCGACTGGCCACTCAAATCCGCCTTGTCCGCTACAGTTGATGTTTAGCAATGAAGAAATTTGAATAATTGATAGGGTCGACTGAAACTGTAACACCTGGGGTCACAGGCGAATAAACCGCGAGTAAAACGTGAGCAATCCCCGGAGTCGATCAGGTTTGTTGATCTAATTTTCATTAAGTTCGCCAAGGTGCTAAATCCCTGTCACATAAGTCCACGCACAGAAGACTGAACCGGACGGTTCCTAACATCATCTGAGGTAAAGTACGAAAGCTCCTGATAGCTTAACGACAACTTTCTAAATTAGCTATACTATGTTTATACTGTGATTAGTCTGAGCTCTCAAAACTCCGCACACATGGCGTCGCTTTAAAATTCAATTTAAAACAATAACGCTACGATAACTGTATCTCACACACAGTTCGAGTGCCCTAGTTTCGAGACACTGCATAATCAATGAGTAACTGACAAACTAGCACGAATTACGGACGAACCGCCTTGACCGTATTGATCCGCTGACTCACCTTACCCACTCAGTTCAACCAACCCGACTACATCGTCGGATGCGCAGTGACTAGACCAAATGTCTGGAATTCTTTGTAATCTTACAAACAGAAATTGCATGGTTCTCATCAATCTGACCCAACTATAAACAAAAAGTAGTTTGCCGACATGAAAGGCCCGTTGTCATGCTGGATGAGTAGTCACTGTTCCGATACCCAGGCACAGGCGTGCACCTGTCTCGGAACACTTCTTTCTCTCTTCATTGACCTTTATTTGTTGATTGCTGTCATGCCAATTGTCTATGCTACCCAGCTCGATCAAATAATATTGCAGTGCTCTTTTAAGATTCAATACGGGGGGGGGGCAAGATCGAAGAAGTACTAGGAAGATAATCGAAAATTCCGATGAGCAGACAAACCTCAGACATGAAAACACGTAACATTCCGCTCCAGTAAAGACAATAAAATATAATAAAAACGAACTCGTCGATTTTAAAGAAACGGGGCCATGTCTCGGAGTCACACTGACACTGGAATTGAGGAAATTTATATACCAAAGTAAAACCAATACCAAAGTTAAATAATTAATTTCAACTCGATAGTATGCGACGGTTTTTGGTTGTAAACCACTTATTGAGCGTGGAGTTACACAGAAAAGAACAACGACTGTGGAGGAAATTCGTTGCGCCGCGTGTTACGATCTTCCGATGTACTGGAAATCCGCTTCACCGTACCAGTCATGAACATTTGTCCTACTTGTTGGCGTATATCAACTCCCGCTGTTCGATAATATCTTATGAGTATTTGTTCTTTCCACGCATCGTCTCTTCTTGTATGATTGGTTTTCTGTAATCCCTCTGTCTCTTCATCTCGCCCTATCATAACATTCACACCTACAAACCAGCCCTGCCTTTCCCCCTTTGCTAGTCTATGTTATTCCACGGTACTTGATTAGACCGCTCCCCTGCTGTGTGCGACCGCCGATTTGACTGCTTCAGAGACACTTCTGTCTCTGCTCATGTTGTGCTTGTTTGTCTGGATTCCCACTGTCCCACCCCCTGCCATGCGAACTAGATTCACACCTGTGCGTGTTCTGTAAATGTCGGCCACCTACCAGTCTCCCTTAGGGTAGCGACCCCTTCACCGTGCAAGAGTCTCATCACTAATTTCACTTGCGCGCTTAATCCGTCACTCATCACTGATTGGGACTCCGTAACACCGCGTATTCAATTCGACATGTGACAAATGAAACAAGTTATCTGCAAGTGAGGGCAAGATCGACCACAGCAATCGCCGTGATCTATAGGTAGAATTATTCGCAAGTAACCCTGTCTGTGAGTATGATGTCTGGCTGCTGATTGAAACAAGAGTGAAACAACAGAATCGTATAGACAAATTACTGCCCAGTTGGATTCAGTGCAATTCTGATCTCGCAATTCTCCGATCCGGTTTTAGTTGCGACCTCGTAGCATCACAGACGAAAATAAAGTGAATCAAAAACAAATTGTGAGAAAACGGAAATAGTAAGTGTGTAAGTGAAAGGGGGAACTTGGTCATGGTTCGTGGTCAACAGATAACGACTAAGCACTGAACGCTATGAACAACGCACCAATCAGCTCAGTGCGAGTAGTAAAGCAAAATCGTGGTTCTGACGCGCGAGAATGTAATTTGTCATGGAAGCGGTTCTGGCCATATATCACTCATCCTAGCGTGACGCCAACTCAAAGCTTAGCTTGTCAGTCAGTTCAGAAAACGGTTTAGAAGATGTACGACTGATTTCACGAGTACCTCATAATAGAATTAAAATCCTATTTTTATAACATGGACAATATTACACGGGAGCGTAGAAGTTTGGTGAAACTGGTGCTGCGTCTGTATGCTTTTCTCATTATCTTTCTAGATTTGCTTGTGAAAGACTTTAAACTTATTGTCAGGTTCACCAAACATCTTTCATGTTTCAGTGGGGTTTCTTATGGCCAGTTCTCCTAACATATAATATCCCAACATCAAAATGCTTGCTAAAAAATTGCGTCAAAGATACTAGATGATCAATGACATCCTCTTTGCCCAGATGTTAGTAAACCTGTTTCTAGATCCTCCACCAAGTCACGTTAAAAATACTTGCTTGCCGGTACCACTATCTATAAATCATCAACGATTCCCAGATTCCTCAATCCTAACACTGTTATGAACGAATTCAAAGGCCGGCTGAGTTGAACATTTGAAAAATCGGGCCCCCTGATCCAGTTCATCAAAATAGATAGAAGACATAAATTGCGAGATGCAAGCATTTCTTTTAATCTTCTCAATCGCGTACGTAAAACATGCGAATTCGTGTTTGAATGGGGCACGGAGCAAAACAATGGAATAGATGGTGTCAAGCGAAATTAGGAAACGATTCGGTAAACCTGATTGGTTACGGCCACGGCAGGCACACATTGTGGATCTTTCGGAAGTATTCAACTCAACTCCTGTGCGACAAAAATGCTGTCTATCACAAGAACATTACACTGCAATTAGACAATGGAAATAAATGAAGGATGTGGTATTTCTTCAGTCAGACAAGGGATCAGGTGTCGTCATCATGGAGAGACAAGACTATATGAAAAAGATGGATAGCACTTTGGGGGGCAAACGATAATTTATTCCGGATTCGACCTCAGAGAACAACTTGCTTGTAGAGAAACAGGTCACACGACACCTCCAGATATTACGCTTGCATGGATTTATCTCTGAGGACCTATATAGAAAACTGAAGCTGATAGGCACCCAAACGCCAAAACTGAGGGGTTCTCCGAAAATTCACAAGCCTGATGTTCCACTGAGACCTATTTTATGTATGCAGAACTCATCTTGCTACAAACTAGCACGCTGGCTGGTGGATATTCTATCTCCCATCCGAAAGCACATGACATCACACTGTCTGAAAAACTCATTTGAACTATCAGATATCCTGGAGCGAATATCCGTGAGTCCCCAAAAAATGTTTTCCGCTAATGTTGATTCACTTTTCACCAGCGTACCCTAAGAGAAACGGTAGAGTATTAGTGCGACATGGTAGCAACACTCAAACCCACGTTACCGATTCCTGTTACATACATCCGGGACCTCATTCACTTATGTACAGAAAATATACTTTTTGATTTTGAAGGACAGTCGTGCAGACTGATGGTGTGGCAATGGGTAGCCCACTTGGACCCACATTGGCAGATCTCTTTTTGGGAATGATTGAGATAAACGTACATCAGAATATCATCCAGTTCATCCTGTAAAAGCGTTATGTCGGTGATATTTTGATCTTTACTGAGGAAGAATGGTTTACTAAGTTCTTCAACCTAATGAACACCATACATCCCAATCTATCAGTCACATTTGAAACAGAGAGTGGTAGCAGTCTCGCTTTTTTAAATATCATGATAACAAAACATGAAGATGAGACAATTCACAAGACTATCCATCGTAAAGCAACATGGAGTGGACAATACATTCAATTCTCCAGTTTCCCACAAAAGGGGCTTGGTCAAAAGCCGTTCCACAAAGCGCGTAAAATCTGCAGTGTAGACCAACTGCAAAAGAAGGAAGAGTTCTTAACCCAAACTCTTTTTTGTGCCAATGGATACCCTGATAAGTTCACTGAGATACACAAAAGAGAAAGGCCTAAGACCGTACGAGTCGACACGGTCGAGAAGAAACGAGTTACTCTAGTGTTGCCATTTAAAGGGGATCATCTGTCCAATCGGATTAGCCAAAATCTAAAGTGTGCATTAAAGCGCACCTACTTCGCGGCTGAATTGCAGATTTCGCAAACCACCAAACGACCAAACCTCTAAGCACATTCAAACAGTGTCGCGAACCTGAATGCCTCTCATGTCATTTATCAGTTCACCTGCAGCTGCAGTGACACCTACATAGGCAGAACGGATCGGTGCCTCAGTCAAAGAATGGGGGAGCATGTACCGAAGTGGTTAGTGCGGTGGATGAGTCATCCTCCGCCCGGAAGACAGACGACGACGAGAAACTCGGCTTCATCGATCGCGAAATATCTTGTGACCCTTCGTCATCGGATTGATCCGGGTCAAGCGTTCCGAGTGATTGCATGGGATCGGAACCCAAAGCTTCTAGCTTTTTGTGAGGCTGTGTTGATATGTAGACTTAGGTCTCCACTGTGTGCACAGAAACTTTTGACTCTCAATGTGTGCCTGCCGTGGCCGTAACCAATCAGGTTTACCGAATCGTTTCCTAATTTCGCTTGACACCATCTATTCCATTGTTTTGCTCCGTGTCCCATTCAAACACGAATTCGCATGTTTTACGTACGCGATTGAGAAGATTAAAAGAAATGCTTGCATCTCGCAATTTATGTCTTCTATCTGTTTTGATGACCTGAGTTGAATATCCTTTTTATTTTCCATACATTTTCCCCTAGATATGCCTGTATTTGACGGTTATGTAGTTGCTGAATACTCACTTCCGGGTGCACAAATCAACCACTTGATTTGACTTTAGAAACAAAGGAAGACATAAAATGTAGATTTAACGCACAATCACCTGAACGTTCGAATTTAAAACACCAGGCAACGCAATTCGCCCTCACAATTGACAAATAGAGAAGAGTAGAATTTAACGTCACTCCGAGGTACTTAATATACTCAAATCTGTGGTTCGCGGAGTATAATGACCATTCAGGAAGGCTAATTTTCCATGGGATGAAGGTTGTGCAGTGGCCAGCCTGTCGCACAGATTTAACCCCGTTTGAGAACTTTTGGAGTACATTTGCTCGCTAGGATTCTAGGGTTTATCAGTCACAATGAATTAGTAATTGCCTCGAGTTGGTATATCAACATATCAAATGCGGTTGCCCTAAGAAGTTTAGTTGAAAATGAACCATATGGAGACGGGGCAGGTTTGATAGTACTTCGTGAAGTGTGGTCGATCAATGCGGAGCGTGCAAATCTTTTTCTCGTTCTTGTGTGTATCGTTACGTAAGGGTTCGATGATCTGAGTAGAAAGACTTTGTTGAATGGGTTTCGCATAGTCAGCGAGATGTTAACGAGGTGTGCCCAATGCAGGAAGAGTGCGTAGATCATGCTTGGGAATTATAACCAAATCTATTCTGGCTTTCCCGAAACAAACTATCCATCAGTCTTATAATCTTTCAATTTATGAAAACTTAAATAGACAAGTTCAGTTCTGTCAACTGCCTCGTCCTAGTAACCGACTATCGGTTATGTTAGCTCAGAAGCCAAATACAATCTCGCCAGAAAGAACTCCTAAAGAACAAAAACAACCCAATAAGGGTAGCAATCAAACGTTCCTGTATTCGTTTTTCTAATATGCATTTTATTCACTTGTGTACGCCTTCTTTGAGTTCAATTTATTTCAACTCGGATGGGTGATAATGTAAGACAGCAAATAAAACCAGAACAGTAAAATGCGAGAGTAATGGCAGATAAAATGAACTGAAAAAAGGCTCTCTTGAGTTGGGAACCCGAGAGGAATGATACCGACGACAAGTGGAGAGCAAAACTAAGCGACACGATTCAACTTACCCCGATGGTTTCGTGGACGTACGGGGACAGAAGACAGGGTAACAAGCCGACCACGCTGCGCCCCCTGGACTGTTTCATTGGAACGACTAGGCATCCAATCACCACACGAGGTTAGACCAGTCTCCAATCTTTGTGTCCAATGTTCAGACGACCTAGACACCACCGCCAATCACAGTAGGATAGATGCACGAACAGACAGATAGCACTGACCTTCAGATAATCTACTGTAATTGAAGGTTGGTTCATCAACGAACTAGTTCGATCGAAAATCACGTGGCTTGACGGTGGTCTCTGTCGCTGAGCTGCGCGCGTGACTGTGTGCCGTCTTGTGCCGTGACTGCTTGTCGGCTGTTCCTACCACTGATTTCGCTTGACTGGCAAGGGTGGTTCTATAATACCCTACCCAAATGCCTTCATGCTGTCGCTGTCAGGCGGGCTACTGCCTCTTCCGAAAGCATCAAATATGACGTACATGTTGGGTCATTGGCTTTATTCGTCTTAGAAGATGATGGTACAACAGGGGTCTACACGGTCCAATACCAATGTTAACACCATTATTTCTCCAAATAGTCTCAGCTATTACTGTGTTCCCCCCTCATTTCGAATACCCCTATTTCAGCTGCGTTCAAGTCAACGAAAAATCGGCCAGATTGTCTACGTTTGCCCGTGAGTCACCAGGTAAGCCTAACACAGGCTTGATTCCTGTTTTCCTATGCACCATCCCTGTGATTCGTGGTCATGAGTTGCAACCCGCAAGGTTCTACAAGATCAGAGCTATCGGCTACCCTCACCCGATTGATTTGACTCAGTTAGTTGTCCCTTGAGTGTAACTGGAGGTGTTCTTGTTTAGCCGTTGGAAATCAGCGAAGGATAGCATTCGAGTGGAAACGATTCATTCCACAAGATGACCGTATTTGTGGAGTCAGCACCAGGTAGATCATTGTTTAAATCTATAAGATGTCATAATCGCTATTAAATGTTCTGTGCATCATCAAGAAATAATCGGGCAACTCAGTGGTCTGTGTTCCCAATGACATTGACAGGGAATGAGAGAGAGAGAGAGAAAAAAATGGAGGAAGAAGCGTGCTGCAGGTATTTCTCGTGCATGCGCTTTATAGCGTGTGTTGTTCACGGACTGCCTGTCTCTCTTATTGCGAAGAAGAACAGTTGTAAACTAGTGTGAGAGAGACATGGACAGACTAACAATGACGACCTGTGTTTGTTGCATAAACTATTTAGCGGTTAGTCTGTTGCTTGAATCTATGGCAGTATATGGGTACGTGTGGGCACTGATGTTGTTCATGTGCTGCGTAATTGCAAGGAAAGCTTGGAAGCCAATGAGAGGGACTTGTATTTCAATTTTCCTTTACATTCTCTTCGTATATATCACCTCTTTTGATCACCGAGTCAATATCAAGTCATTTGCCTAGGTCGAGCAACAGCAGGAGAACTGCTAACCTTAGATAAGGATTCGACTACTACAGGAATGAAGCACACGCCGCCTACTCAGCCGTTTACAAATGAGCGACCTGAAACAGGCTTCTACCCAAGATGATTATGGAAATAAAATTAAATGTTGCACCATTGCAGGATTTATACCCAGGACGATTTCGCTGCACTCCAACATGGTGCGTACCGCAGAACAACGGTCTCTGACTAGGTCCATGTAAAACATTACCACGAGTGAACAAAGGGGGGCGCGTTGAATAACGACACATTACGGACAAGGTAATAAACATTCAGTGGTAAATATTTCTTTTTGTGACATAATGAAGGTTTCCATCGCTGTATGGCAAAGACCTCAGCAAGCATCGATAGTCTGACATTCGTTGCTGCGTTTATGGCAACCAATGCGGAGTTTCAGTCAACTGTATGTTGCGCCATCGGAAGATGATGAGAGAAGGCTGACAACGAGATATTACAGTTTTAAACGTTCTCGTCATATATTTGGTCTGACTCTAATTGCGTCACGAAACATTAGATCCACTTTGGAATGGACCCAACTACTCGGTTACTTAACCATCACTCTGTTCGACCCCCTTAGGTTGTGCCGCATCTACACGTTATGATGCAGCGAAATCGTCCCGGACATCAGTCGCGCAATATTACAACACTAATTTTCCTTTTCAAAATAGACGATGAATTTACCTTTGAAGAAGAAACCTCGTTTGCATTTCTCACCACCAGGTTCAGTTTCTTCGATTTTTTTATTTACTTCTTTTTCACTGTTTATTAATAGCACAATATTTCGGGAAAGGGATCGCGGCCATTTGAAGCGCGTAAACAAGAGAACTGACCGGCCGAGGCGAAAGGAATCGAAGCCGGGACAGAAGAGCCTGAACTCTACAAATTTATTCACTGTGGCGGGTGCCATGTGATAATGTAATTTGCACGAGCAAACGCTATGATCCATCAGCAAAATGTCATGGACCCTTTGGAGTGATCTCGCAGCTCGGCTGCATGGATTTGAATCCAGCTAGGGGCACATTGGGGCAAATCTATTTTTTCCAGATTTGGCAAACCATATTTCATGATTCTGATGGATCTAATACTGCTCTAATTTGTGGGCACCAAGTTGTAGATCTCACTGTGGTGAGAAGAGAACTGTTCGAATGATCGCACCATCTCACGTTGGTCCATCACACCTAGTCTACCATTCCCACACCACTGTCCAATGAAACTCACTACCATACAGTAGTGTGGTGATTCAGCCGCCGTCACACGTGATACGGCCAGGTACAACCGCGAAGCTACACACGCGGATGAGCCTCAACCAATCAGGATCGCCGAGGAGAGGTACGACAAAAGATCCGTGTGAGTGATCAGCTCCTAATCTACCAATTATTTTCTCTAATTTAACATATTTACACGCACCCGTTCTGCAATACAATGAGCGTGCTGTTCCGCAGCCTCGGTGTTCTTGCTACTTTAGTTTGCTCAGTTGCGGGTGGGAGCGAACTCAATACGTCCTATCAGTTCGGACATTGTGAATACTACAAGCTGGTTCTGCTTTTCATCGAAATTTAATGCATTTGCAGAGGTGCTGATTAGTACCTGTGAAATACAATACTTTGACGCAAAGATGAAAAGAGATAGCCAGGTTTCACTTGTTTTCCTCATGATTCATCCAAATCCATTGCTAATTTGTCATTCATCCTGGCTATTGCCACTGCTGAATGAACGATATTTCAAAAGCCGCTGCATCTCAATCAAAAAGCTAAAGCGGTGAATTTCTACCCTACGGTGCAGCTGGACACCGCCTTCTGACTCTTGAGGTACGACAGTACCGTTGATGGCGTTTTTTTCGAAGTCGTCTCAAGAATGTGCACCTTATGAAGTGAGTTCATTATGCAAGTTAAAATTAGCAGACATCGCTCTTTGTAGCTTTACGCTGGTATCCTGACAGACATCTTCGAAGCATTTTACTTTATAACCGTAAGGCACTAGACCAAACAAATTTGTAATGAAGTCTTTTGTAATCAGAATGTGACCGTGTTTTGAACAGGTTTAGAGAATTCCCGTACAGAACCGCGGCGAACATGTTTCTTTATCCAAAATGAACTCTCGAGAATCTACCAGTCGCTTTATCCGTTGCCTGCACGATGTATTTTCGATCACCCGTTAGATCATTTTTTTTAACCCTCGCACGCCACAGGTAATCTGATATAAGAAACCATCACTTGGAAATCTATGACAGAGTCTTGTGGTACAACGTTAACATTTGTCAAACTGGGGCCCGTGAGAATCGTATCTACCCGAACAATCGCACGTAATAAAAAAACTCGTACATGGATTGCGCGCACTGAGAGAACGACAAGACCAGACAAAAACAGCAAGAATGTATTCTGTCACATTTGGTTGACACTAACTCGTTTATATATAAAATGAGGTATTGTAATAATCGTAATGAACTGAACTGACAGGAGGTACTGAAATTGCACCCACCCAGAATTACGCGAACGAAAGTAGCAAGAAGACCAAGGCTGCGAAATAGCACGTTAGCTGTATTGCAGAACGGGTTCGTATAAAAATATTAAATTAGATAAAATAATTGGTACATTAGATGATCACTCACAGGGAGCTTTAGTCGTACCTCTCCTCGGCGATCCTGATTGGTTGAGGCTCGTTCGTGTACGTGGCTACGAAGCTGTACCCGGCCGAAACACGTTACAGCTGGTGAATCAGCACAGGTATGCAATTATTGGCAGATAATGTGCCGACCAATCACAAAGCGACACCGCTGTATCTACACGATCTAACAGTTATGGTCAGTCGGCTGATTGGATAACGGAAATGAAGCTGTAGAGCACCGAAGCACGTTTGGAGACAATGAGATCACTACAATCTTCCTCCCTCAAAAGTTCCTTGTCTATTTGGCTTGCTTGACGTACAGACCTTTGAAATATGGCAGAAGGCTGTAGCTGCGTTTCTTCATTTGAAGCAGAATAATCATAATTCTCGGTCACAAATTATGCTGTGCACTCAGGTGCTTCTCTGAGGTGAATTTCAATAGAGTCTTGTCGGTGTACGGTTGCGTGTTGAAGGTCAGTGTTCCCGATCATGGATTGACTAAGTTGCCCTTTAATGATCCCATTGGCTGGTACGAGATCGGTGCTCCGAAAGTATGTTACATAGCTGGAATCCAAGCATCTTAGTGATGATCTGAGACTTCTCGATTTGAAAAACATGGCCGGAGTTTCTTTCATCATCGAATGCACTGCGACATTGCAATAGAAAACTGTCCAGAAACGTCTCCAATTCCGGCAGCCAGGAGCGACCGCTGCAACTGCTGGACCGAAATCATGGAAACCATGGGGACGGCGGCTAATTATGGTGAGCTTTCAACGCCCTTCCGTCTGCATCCGGTAAGCTATATCCGGCAGAACCTCTCCTTTGCGATTCTCCCTGGCTGCTCATTTATGAGGGGTCCAAAAAGATGCAACGATTGACCGAACACTTTGATTGTTTAATTAACTGTCCCGCGACGAGCTCCGTAAAGCCAATCCCGACAATCCAGAGCGAGATCTATGATGTTAATAATAACCCACCAGCCAGAGATGATATCATAGATGCAATACACAAGCTGAGAAAAAAGAAAATCCCTTAGAGAAGATGGCATCGCACCAGAGATACATAAATCGCGTCTTTCGACACTGTTCAGGCCATTGTACACACTGTTTTGCTCAATGTGGGAAAAAGAACAGTTCCCAGCCGACTGGGGAACCTCAGTTCTACCTCGATGTTACCGCCAGAATATTCTCCGTGCTTTTGTTGAACCGCTTCTCAGCAGTGCTGGACGCGCGCACACGCCCCAATCAAGGGGGTTTCCAAGGTGGTAAAGGTTGCGTGGACCAAATATTCACCCTCCACCGAGTATTAGAACATGGTTACAAGTTTCAGCGACCGATTGCAGCTTGTCATGTTGGTTTTCGGCTTGCCTTTGACTCAGTTGACAGAGAATCGTCATGGACTGGACTGCAAGCAAATGGAATGCTCTAGAGGCATCTCACTCTCATGTGGTTGTACTACGCAAGTAAGCGTGCGAGAACAGGCATCTACGGAGAGGAATCCAGTGACTTCCCCCCTCAAATCCAGTGTTAGACAATGTCCCTTGTCGCCAGTGCTGTTCAACTACACCATAGATTGGGTAATGCTTCAGGCACTCACTGATGACCCTGGTATTTAGCTGGGTACCGATACTTTCCCTGCCGATCTAGAGTTCGCAGACGACGTCGTCATCCTCGGAGATAGCTCAACTGTGTTACAACCGGTTCTCAACCGCGTAGAACACTTTGAAAAACCCATGGGACTAGAGATCAATACGTCGAAGATCAAGATCCTTTCGACATGTACTACACAGTTCATTCTCCCGATATACTCGACCGGCGAACAATTTGAACGCTTCTCGGCGTTCAAATATCTGGGCTCCACGATTGTCCCGAACGGTCAAACGAAAGATGAGGCCAGGTTGCGCATTGACAAAGCCAGGATTGCGTTTCTCCAGCGGCGCAATCTACTCTGGGAGCGCAAGAAAATCAACCTCTGGACCAAAGTCCGCGTCTTCCGGGTCGCTATCCGTCCAATACTGACCTACGGTTGCGAGACGTGGCCACTAGGACATCAGAAAGCTAGAAGTGTTTGACCACTGGTGTCTGCGACGGATGTTGAAAATTGCCTGGGACGAAAAGCTTTCAAACGAGACGATAAGCCAACGGTGCTTTGACATCAAAAACTGTCAGTATTCCTCCGAAGCCGACGACTGAAATGTTTTGGGCACGTCCTACGACGTCGGAATAAGTTAAATAGATCTTTTAGAATAGCCTTTATGGTGTTCTTATGGCTGAGCAAAAACTAGGTGATAAAGCCTTCTGGCTTTTTTTATTACAAGTTGATGTTGCTTTATTTCTAAACCATGTTCCACGATCCCAATTCCTTTTATGAAAAAAGGTTATCTCGGTTGATATCACCATATGAACTAATATTTTAGAGGTAAGTTTTGTAATATGCACTGTGTACTCGATCAATGGATAGCCTCTATACTAACCAAACCGTGGAAGAACTTCAATAGAATATAATTACTGAGGTTTCTTATAAATAAGCTCCAGTTTATATATAAATATGCGCAGCACGCATACATGTCTGCTTCTTAGACTGAAAAGTAACAACCAGTTCGATATTTGCATTACCACATGATACATAACTAAGTCACAGCAGAAATATTACTCAGTTTTAGAGTATTCCAGCATAAGTAAAAACTAATTAGAGTGAGTTGTACCTGTCGACATTTAGCTGGACAAATCATCAAAAAGCGTACCAGTTATCACGCACCCGGTTAGAATGCGCCGTCGGACAGCAGAACACCACCGAAAACTATTGATTTAATTTGAAAACGCATTTCACTGGCCATCTGGCCACTAGCCTCTCCGGCCAACGACTGACGGTTGTGACCGCTTATTCCCTCACGCTCCTTCCGTGTAAAAATGGCACTGACCTCAGCCTTGCGACTTGTCGCGCTTACGGACGGACGTCAATCTGATGGAGCAGTGGGACCATGCGATCTGAGCTAGAGAACCAAACTGTCCACAACCTAACGATGGAAACGGCGGCGCATTGAGTTAGACGTCCCGGGGCTTTTGAGAACATTTCGACTATCCACTGGACGGAGCTGTGATACTGGTCTCCGAATGACATCAGCATTCGGTTCCTTGACATGACGAAGAGATGAAAATACACAAATTACTTTACTAGCTTGGCATTGCGCCGTGCTGGATAACAGCTGGTTAGATTTTTTAACTTCTGTAGTGAATAGTAATTTCTCACGAGACGTGTTTATTGTATGTGTGTTTGTTACAAATGTGCATTACGCTTGAGTTCATGTTACCATTAAAATATAGTGTCCGTTCTCCGCATTTACATGTATCCTGAAAATCAACAGGAAAGAACCGTGTCCGGATATTTAGTCGCTGGACCTTTGGTCGCCGGACATTTGGTCGCCCGTCCCCTTGGCCACTTGCGGGATTGATAATTAATACGTGGTAATCCAGAGTTATAGAGTTATACATTGATCACGGATCGCTAAGCGAAAAGGCTTGCGCTATGCTGTTATGCAAATTCATCACAGTCAAATTATTTTGACCGTTGTGGCCTCACAACAGCTTCACAACGGAATTTACTAAGGCCGGAGGCTTGAAACTAGGGTCGGCTGGAATGGCAGTGCGGTCTACCACGGCAGGGCCCGGTGAATCGGGACTCCAAGCCTTTGTCCCTTTTTTGACTACCTTAGTATGTGAACAAAATGACTCACCTTACCGATTACGTGCGGCAGGCTGAACGGGATTTATCACGGGCCTTGTCTCAACCAACGACTGCCTTCAATGACCATTCCAGCGGCCCTAATTTGCAAGCCTAAATCTGGAGAAAATACCTATCGGTTGGGTGACGGATACCAGTCGCAGCCACTGGCAAGTAAGTAATCGTCCTGTTCGCTCAAGTTGAATATAGGCTACGTTATCGACCGATGGGCGAATCATGATCACTCACATGCCCAATGTCCCGTGATTGGCAACGTTTGACAGGGAATATAGCCTAATTCAATCATCCAAATGTCCGGTGACTAAATGTCCATTCGACCAAACGTCCGGTGACCAAGTGTCCAGCGGCCCAATATCCGGCGACGAAAAGTCCGGGAGCCGGAAAGAACATCCAGCTAACCACAACTTATGGAATCTCAGACTGAAATCTGAAAATTATTGTAGCTTTCCACGTGAAGGAGTTTATTTTTAATTCCAAGTCATTCTTTATTCCGGATGAAAGCTGCAGAAAACGGAGCACACAGTAAGCCGAAAGCGATGGAATTTTGTGGGGAAAATGTTGATGTTTTTGACCATCTTTGGTGGTACACAGTAGTACACTGTCGTCCAGCTCCTCAGCATACCTGAACTATTGTGATCTTGTGTTTCACTACTCCAAGTTTCGGGGTCTGGTTGCCGGCTATCCCTAATAGTGCAGTGGGTCTTGAAGGCTATGAGGTACACCTTCCACTGTACTCATGAGCAAGCATGTCTTTTAAAAAATCCAACACGATGCCAATTCGATTGCAGTTGACTATAATCATAAATGTTGGGATCGTTAACATTCAAGTCAGCTAGTGGAGCTGAAAACGTCATGAAAAATCCAATTGTTTCGGCTTCTTAGTGCATTAGATCTGAAGTCAGAAAAATGGTGACTAAATGCACGAGGCATTGAGTATCCTTCGTTCAGTCTGTTAGTGTTAAAAGAAGCTAAATGCTGCAAGGTGTTAACATTTTGCATCCTCTTCTCAACGCCCATCAATCTGAAATTCGTACAAAATGGTGCTGGCGAACACAATGAACGAACATGAAGCGTTAACTACCGAGTTTCTCCAAAAAATAAGACCCAGTCTTTTATTATTTTTAATCCAATAACGCATTACGGCTTGTTTTCTAGGATACCTTTTATTTTCACGAAAAAATCCGGAAAGACGAAACAAAGTCTCATGTCTTCGAGTAAGATGAAGTGATTTTCAGTAGGAACCAGTTTATAGTGATGAAAGTTTTAATAATTTTCTGAATGTATTTAGTCAAATACAGTCATTTCGTCCTCTTCTGTGATGTCGTCTTAAATTATGAAATCCCGAACTTCAGAATGTATTTCTTGCAAATTCTTTTCTTGAAGAATCACTGACCACAACTTCTCATGTTCAGCAACAGAACTTTCCTCAAACGAACACTTTTTGTTCAAGTACCTCTCTCGTAGTGTATTGGCAACACAACTGTCGTTAGTCTTATTCTAAGAATTCTAACAAATTCACGACTTCTTGAGGATTAGATCTGATAAGCTTTTCAGGCTGATATCTCTGTATTCTATGTCCGATATACTCATTCACTTCCAACTGCAAATAATCCTGGGATGAATTTCAATAGGAGGAGATTGGATTTGATTGACAAGTCGTGCAGTAGCAAAGCTTGACAGTACTTCCGTAGTTTTCAGTGGTAAGCAAAGCTTCGTTAGTGCATGGTTAGTATTTTTTGATCATTGAATAGTTTGATTACGAAAGAAGTATTTTTTGCTGGTTCGGTGACCTTGGCAAATTGAATCTTCACTGCTACGAAGTCTGGAGAAATGGGTCATCTTGGAATGTGGGGTGTCATCCCTAAGCACATACCGCGGATGCATTTTTGACTACGTCTTATTTTCGGAGTAGGTCTTTAATTAAAACTGTCCTGAAAAATCATGGTAGGGCATATTTTCGGAGAAACACGGTATTTATAATATAGAACTACAGTTGTTTCCCCTGGTAATCGAGTCGAGTACATTGTCTAATAATGCTAATCGTGATCCAAGATAGACTGTATAAGAACGTACACATTATTCATCCGATCGGCCGATACGGCATTTTTGCTATCGACTCGACGTTACTGAGCACATAACTGCGGGTTCGATGGTTGAAAGAATGGTGCTACCATGACATGATTCCCACCCTAATAGGTATTTTTGACCCGGAGACTTCATTGCGAAAGTATGCAAGCCTAAGCGCTTTTTATACAAATAGTTCCCTCTTCCCAACTGGGGTAACTCCCTTCTCCCCACTGTAGTTGACAAACATGAAGACAGGAAATAACTATGGAATCAATATATGACAGCCCTGAGTGGGGTAGATGTATCGTTCTCTACCAAAAGTAAACTGAACAGCTTTCCATGTCTTCTCCGTCAAGAGCCGGTAAGAAAAATGTCTGTGAATGTCTCACGAGACTTCCACAAACATCCCTGATGATGGAGGATGTTGCTGGTACCACTGAGCGTTGCAAGAACTGCATTCGTCGTTCTGTTTGACCCAGAGGTCTTTTTAATCAACATCTAATGGGTTGTTCAATAGTACTTTTCAAGGTTGAGCCCAATTTTCGGTCACAGTAACCACAACTGACCTCACCATATTTATGCAAAGCCGTTACCAAGCTTGGTGAAGCGGAATAACCACATCACGGTGGTAAGCAGAATCACACACTCAGAGTCGAATCAGATTAAGTGGTTCCACCTCAAGTCGCCCGGTCAGTGAGACCTGTAGCGTACTACTCTGTCTATGTGGTACACTAAATTATTGTCAACAATATCTAAGACGACACTAGCAAACTAAGATGGGCGGAGGAGCGTGCGGTGATAAAAAGGCCAAAAGGGTATGTACATTAAGAAATAAAATGAAACAAAAGGTGTGGCTCAAACTCACAGTTGTTCGGTGTTCTTGTGATCGGGAAATGAGCACCGAAGAGCCAATATCCGCCAATTCGGTCTGACAGCCATCCGTTGAATAGAACAGGATGGTATTGAGCGAAATGCCAAGAGACGCCGTTGAAGCTTCTAAAATGTTTTGTTTCTCACAGTTAGTTCCGACCGATATAATTCCAAGACACTCCAAACCAGAAGATGAGACCGTGCCAGAATGAAAGATTTATTTACAGCCCTTTTGTATTGCGCGGTGATGACGCCCAAAAGGTGTGTGTTTTACATTAAAACGTCGGTACAACAAGGGAGTGTCGCACCAAGGGACGTTGAGAATCATGGAAAAAGTCGGAAATGTACAGGTACCTACAGACCTCTGAGTCAAACTGAATGGTGAATGAGGTTCTTGCAATGCTCTGTGTGTGTGCTTGTATGTGCCCCATTGGATCATTTCCTGATTACGAGAGCTTCTGTGACTGGTTGAACAAGGCCCGAATAATTACGGACTCCAGTTAGATTTCAGACCAGTTCCGTGAAGCCTGAACTGTCGTGGTCACCTTTGTTTTACCGCACAAGGACTCAATCATTTATTGTTCGATCTGCCGTCGTCACTTCTTCCTGCATCTGGACCTTGCCATGAATTAAAGTAAGCTGTTCTTCATGTTTTTGATTTTCCTCAAGTACACATAGATTACCCAGTCGTTTTCATTGACTTGTGAATTCGGGTACTTTCTCCAAGAATCGTTAAATTACTAGACAGCGGCTAAGGTACACGGACACTATGTCGATTTATTCACGTTCGCCCACTTTACCCAATTGCAAGAGGCGAATTCATGCAAGCTGAGGCGCTTGAACCAACCAGGATCGCCGAGAACAGGCACAGCAAGGGCTCTCTGTGATTGGTGAATGCGTAATCTGCCAATTATTTTCTATGATCTAGCATACTTACACAAACCAGTTCTGCAATACAACGAACGAACGATTCCGCAGCCTTGGTGCTCTTGCTACTTTGGTTTCCGTAATTCCGGGTGGGAGCGATTTCAAGACGTCCTATCAGTTCGGGTATTGCGAATACTGCATTATCAACCTAATCCCATTCGGTGACCGCAATGTAATTCCACCTGTTTTGTATGCGTCGACCAGATGGGATGTGAGAGTTGTTTGCAAGGCCGATAGACTTGATCCCGCTCACTGAATGGACTGTAAACCACTGTGTAATTCCTCAATCCTGTCATTAGGAGGCGTCTGAGGCTTCTAACCACGGTGACGGCAACTTTGGTTTTACGTCATAGTGTGGTGGAATGTATATACTACTTGGTAAGTAGTTGATTGCTGGAGACGCAATAAGGTTAACGACGATCTGCAAACCACATGGCTGCTCCTCTGTTGGATGATGGCTGTCATCAAGTGAACAGGACAGCGACTTGGCAAGTAAGGATGTTTGTAACGTTTGGTTTGTTTTGTCAATGTCCGAACACGTTAGTCGCAATAAACAACCTACCACCTAGGCACGACTTGTGGAATATAACATCAGTATGTCCGTACACTTTAAAGCAATGCACGAACTACGGACGTGTAGGCTCCCAATGCGTTGAGGGAGATTGACGAGTGGGTTTCCAGGCCCATCAAATGGAGTGGGGTGTGACCATTCAGACAGATCCACCTCAGAATTGGGTGTGGCGTGTCTGTTCATTAGTAAAACTGGCGTCGCGTTCGCTATGCACTCAACCGAGACGACGACGACAACAACAACAGCAGTGATCACCGTATCATTCTGTGACGTGTTAGCACGGCTTAGACTCCAACGAAATGCATGGGTACACGCATGGGCAAACGACGGATTAGAATCTGCGTGCGTGTGGACATGTTTGTATGTCTGAAACAACTCAGTTACGGAGACCCAATGTGGGAATGGTTGAATGTGGGTATTTCAGGTCGATAGACAACCCGAGTCAATGGGCTGACGTGAATATGATCTTATCGATTGAGATGTGCCAGCAGCAAAAGGAACATTAAAAGTGAAATAGTGAGAGGCTTTTGACTCGCATAAAAATCAGCATCTCCACTACAATATACTGTGTGGCGCTTGTTCAATTTGTAGAAAGATTAAACTTCGCTCATGCGTCCAACACACATCATTGTTCAACTGTAAGCTGACTTCCAAACGTAAATGCCACTTAACCGTTGCTCTTATACACGCTTCTCTTGCCCACTCTCGCAAATACACACTAACCACATTCTCTCCGAATCGCTTTCTCGCTTTCACAGGTGGTGAAGAATACCGTTCCGGTTAGCTTACTCGCATAGACCCGAGCATCAGAGCGACGAATAGGTGGTTCATACGAAGCACAAAGGACTGATGGACGCGTTCACCAAAGAAACTACTTGTTGAGGCCAATAATCTTACAAAATTACTTGTTCTACCACTTTTTTTCTTTCTGCTGTACGTAAAGTTTTGTTGTTTGATTAAAGTAATACACATTTTCCTCGATGAACCGACAGATAGTTATCGCGACGTTCTCTGTGCTTTGTCTCTACACAGCTGTTTAGTTGCCACACCTTCGACTAACTTCCGAGTCTCATCGAAGCCACTACCACCAGATGATGCCCTGCTTCGTCCCAATGCCCATTCAAACTAGCCACGCTCAACGTGTGAACCCTGATGCGTACAGGACAACCGGCGGGTTTACCTTGTACGCTTTAATCCCTTGCCATCGGTGTATGTTGCATTCAAGAGACTCGCATCCAGGACTCCAGTTTCATCATCTAATTGACGTCCCTATCTAATCCTTCAGTGAAGTTTCATTTACGCTTTTCTTGGAACGCCGAGGCTGCGGCTTCTGGTCTTACTGCGTTGGCACTGTTCAAAGTGGAAGAGCTGAAGTGGCGCTGCTAGAGTGGATTCCAGTCGGCAGTCGTTTATGCGTAGTAAGACTCAGGAGTTCCTGCAAAATGACCACCCATAGTTCCGATAGATGCAATCTGTTTGTCGTCTTGGCGCATGCACCCATCGATTGCAGCCCAGATACAATCGAAGACAACTTACCAAAAGCTTCACGGTCTCTTGCATAAAGCAATCCGGGCCGATATCGTGATTTTGGCAGATCTGAATACTAGAGTGGGTCGGCTGTCATACAATGAGACGCATCTAGGGGGCTCTTTTGGGCTAGATTCCCGTCGCTCGGAAAAAGCAGGACGGTTGTTGGTCCTGGGCTCAGACCATCGACTGTTCATTACCAGTACGAATTTCAGACGTTCTAATCGCAGGTATGCCACGTGGTGTCCGCCCTCTTCGGGTCTACAGTGGACCCAGATCCACCACATCGATATAAAGCCATAAATAGCGGGGTTGTTGTAAAAATCGTATCTAACCGGCCAGTCGTATGTAACGAGATAACCTGGACTCGGACTACGCGCACTGGGAGACCGACAGGAACAGCAAGAATGTATTCTGTTACATTTGGTTGGTGCTCACTCGTTTATATACAGAAATAGGCATGTATCCATTGGCAGATAACGTGCTGACCAATCACAAGGTGACTTCTCTGTGTCTAAACGATCTAACATTTACGGTCCGGCTTCACGCGATTAACCGGATACTGCAAAGGAGCTATAGCGCACTGGACCGCATGTGTAGACACTCGAATCACCACAGTTGCATACTGGACTGTTGCTCGTACTGGAGCTCTCTCTTGCTTCTGAGTACGCACTAGTTTGTACTAAGCTGTCCATGTGCTTCGGTGGGCGCCCCAAACGCATGCTGCAACGACAATTAGATTACAATAAGCACTCCGATCCATCCCGCTTTCCGTCTTTCATAACGCGTTACCTGAAAAGCTAACTGTAGCCCCATCTGGTGGCATAAACCAGCACTGGTCGCTCATCACGAAGGCTTTGCATTCTGTTGGCCTAGTAAGTTGCGGCCTGTCTTGTCGTGCTGCAAGACCCTGGGTCTCTGCTGAATCTTTGCGCCTACTCAACGCAAGCCAGTCGATTCTGGCTGATAATGGGAAGAAAGCAGCACGTCTCGTAACGAGACATGCACTTAACGCGGTTTTCGAAAGGGACCGCGAAATCTGGTGGTCGCAACGCGCATCAGAGGTGGAAACTGCCGCCGACATTGGAAATTCCCGCAAGCTGTTCTATCTCATTCCATTCACCGGTAGGAAGCCTCTAGGTCTGAGTGAAACAGCCTGTGAGGCTGAAGGTTCACCAGTTCACAATCGTAAGCGGCTTCTCAATCCCTGGGTGGAACGCTTCCAGACACGATTGAGCTGGCCCTCGGTATCTGCCGGCATACATCCAGTGGTGCTTTTCGACAGATTCACTTACCGAGGTAGAGATCCGAAGGGAAACCCAGACCATAAGATATCACAAATCACAGGGTTCCGATGGCATTCCCCCAGCCCTATTTAAAGATGTTGAGGTGCAGCCCGTTAGAGAAATTCATGTTTTGTTCTCAAAAGTTTGGAATTCTGAGTAGGTTTTGTCCTTGTGGGGGTAATCGATTGTCGTCTCCATCATTAAGAAAGGCTCGCTCACTGACCACACTAACCATAAGGGTGTAAGCCTAATCCCATAGACGTCGAAGTGGCTTGCATTTGTCATGCATCGCAGTTTATTCCAAACGCGTGGAAAGCAGACTCGCGGGAAGCAGCCTGGGTTTCCTGCCAGTCATGAATATATCGAACAAATCTTCACCCTCCGACAAATGCTAGAGCACCGTCATACTTTCCAAAGACCGAAAATCATCGCGTCCTTGGACATTCGCAAGGCCTTCGATTTCATCGATGGGAATGCTCTGTGAAATTGCTTGCCGAGAAGAGGAGTACCTGAGAAGTATGCATCAGTCTTCAAAGAGTTGCACCGTCACACCTCAGATCGGGTGAGGGCCTACGGCCACCAATCGCCCACTTTTGTCGTCTCCAGTGGAGTTCGACAGGGTTGCCCTATATCCTCGTTTCTCTTCAACTTTGCCATACAGGATGTTCTATGGAATGCTCTGTCTCGTCGTTCGAACGGCAGAGTTGAACTCCACCCAGGAAAAACGTTTCCGACTTGGAATATGGCGGAGATATCGCCTTGTTTAGTGGCAATGTACAGGTATAGCGACAGGTTTTAGACCGCTTCGCGATTGAGGAGGTATCCAGATATGGAATGCAGTTTGCGCCTTCCAAGTGCAAGGTGAGTTTACAAGACTGGCAACAGTCTGTGCCTGCACTCATCCTTTGCAGTCATCAGCTAAAGTTAGTCGCCAACTTTCAGTACATTCGGAGCTTGATAACAGCTAGAGGAGAACTCGGGCGTTGCTTCCTGTAGTCAGTGATATTCTGGAGCCCAGAGCTCAGCATCCCAGTGAAGTACAATGCCGTTGAAAAAACAAACAAAAGGAACATGCAAAAGTTCTTTCACGACCGTGGAGCACAGACCTTCCAGAATTGAAGGAAAGAGAGGAAATATGGGTTCGGGAAGTTACAGAAAGACTTCATCCATGGAGAGAAGGGGCAATCCTAAGACTGACGGACTGATTGACTAACAGATTAAATCTGTCCTTTTCCTTCCCTTAATTTGGTTCATATAAATGTGATTGTAATTGGCTTGAGAATGAAATCACCGAAAACATATGTTCGCCTACGCCTTGTTTTCTGATGTTAATCCTAAGATACTTGGTAAACCGGCCGCACGAGGTCGAGATGGAAAAGGTAATTAAACGAAGAGATAGAAGACACATGCGCATTCGAAAGATCAGTACCCAAAAAATGAAGAGTCCACAAGAATCCCACAGAACAAGAAGCGGCCGTCCTTATCAAAGAAGTGAGGATTAAAGGTATTGTCTGACACATCGATGGACGGCCTAGCTCTATTAGCAGACTGCGCGTCATTGTCTGCACAAAATCGATGGCAAATCTCAGGCCAGCAAAGCGGGTCGTTGTATATGAATTGAAATTGTGTCAATCTATAAATCACAACGTGACCGAACCAACGTATCCAAGCAACCGTGAAAATTACATTAGGAATCTTTCACCCGTTGTCCTCAACCCATGTCAAATCGAGGCTCTCTTGTTCGGTTTGAAATATTGCATTCCATTTAAAAAAATCGATATTGTGGGACCGCAAGTTCTTTTTGAATATTCATTCCATCCAATGTCATCCCTGAAGCCCAACTCGATGGACGCAAAAGCTTGGTTTGAAGCAAGACTTGTTGATCTTAAATTGAACACGGATGCACTCCATCTCGACACAGGAGCCTTTTGAATGAAAATCACCTGAAGGCATTGCAATAATTGAGATTCAACAGCAATATCGTCATAATAGAACCTGACAAAGAATCTGGAGTGGCCACCATGAATGAAGACTGTTCTGACAGACGCTGTTGTGTCCGGTAATCGGTAGGCAAAACGTGAGTGTGACTGTACGGACGAACGTGTATCCGGCACAAGCGTACGGCAAACGCAAGTGCAAACATGTCTGCAGAGACACAAGCAGGTAAGTAAGTAGGCACGCGAATCAAAGTCGTATGGCGGTAAAAACGCAAGCCAAGCGTACAATTGGATCAGACCACGCAAGGTCGTAAGAAACGTGAAAACATAGCATTGGTCAGTGCGGTCCCGGATGGCGCATGGCTAATGTCACCCATGTATGCATGCGTACCTGCATGTGTCCGTGTATGTGCAAATTTTGATCAATGGTCCACAGTGTATATGCATGTGTGCATGCGAGACTGTCCAGCTGCGCACGCGACTGCTCAGACCGAACACAACAGATGCAACCGAAATTCAACCATGGAGCAAAGAGGACAACGTAATAACGAATCATGTCACAAGATGTACAGGTGCTACTCGAGGATGGGTTCAATGATGAATTCACCGCGAAACAGCTTAGACCTCGTGGCAGTAAGCTACCTCAGCTCTACGGTCTACCCAAGCTACACAAGCTCGGTTTGCCTTTAAGCCCAATCTTATGAATGGACAAGTCACCGCAACACAAGTTAGCAAAGTGGTTGATCAAGATACTGAAGCTAATCATCAACAAGCTAATGCGATACCGTCTTAGAGATAGCCTCGAGCTATCTAAAGCTTTTATCAACATCAATATCAAGAATCAACATTGATCCAGCGTGGACGTTACGTATCTAGCCACCAAAATACCACTGCACGAAATAGCTTACTTTAATTGTGACTACGTTCCCGAAGAAAACATTAACATCAAAATCCCAGTGGCGCTACTGAAACACCTAATAACGCGGTGCATCTAAAACGTGTGTTTCGGTTTTTGGGCAACTATTTTCACCAAGTTGATGGCGTCCTAATGGGCAATCCACTGAGCCCCATCCTAGACGACATATTCATGGCGAGCCTCAAGAATAGAGGAAAAGATACCTTGAGTGATACGGATCTCTGCAGCAGATACATCGGTGATATCAGCAACTCAGAGTATGGATGTCCTAAGGAACGGGCAACAAGCCAAAAGTCCCAACGGTTGCCAAAAAACAGTAAAAGTCAGTGGGATAGGTAAAAGACGGTTTGCATTGAAACAATGTCGATCACATTCACGTAATAACGGAACACCGGACACGATACTATTCAGGGGAGCTAAGGTTCGACTGTCAGCAAGCAGAACAGTCAAAAGTGTGTTTTTCAATTGGCTGAAACCAATTATCCTCACAGCAAACAGACAAACAACGAACAGCTCTGTGGTATCAAACGACGTACAAACTGCCTGGAGCTAAGCTCTAATTAGTTAAGTTTATCTACAATACTTTTTGTCCACGAATTTTTACATTCGTCGCTGCAACAACTCCCCCTCGCCCTAGAAGGGGACTGCCGAAGTGACCCTTCGATCTCATTAAGGGCGTACCGCCCACAAGTCTCCATCGTCTTCATGAGTGTCATGTGTCATCAGTTGTCTAGCGGTGGAAGTTCACTAAAGTGCACATGGGTCTATCGGTCATCTACAAAACTCTCATCTACGTGTCGCCGAAAAAAATATCACACAAAATACTCTGACACGATTTCCCGCGGGTTCCTCTATTCACCGTACCCGTTCATACAATGGGAAAGCAAAATAAAACAAAAGAGTAAACGGTGAATAAGTAAAAAACGAAATGAAAGGAACTTACTCCTGTCCGTCGGTGCAATATCCACATTTTAAAATGCAGAGAAAGCTTTGATTTCTGGTTTTCAAAATGATTTTACGAAACGTCAAACGTTGAAACACAACTTTACGTGGGGTTTAAAAAATAAATACTCTCTACGAGACGCCTCTGCCAATGTGCATGGCGGCCAGGTCGCGTTGTTCGCTGCAGCTCAACAGTTTCGGGTTGTGCTGTCTGAGGCTCGAAGGTGGCGTCTAAGATTGGTGACGGCACTACTGGAGCACTGTTGTTCAGCGGTGTCACTCTTTCTGGACTATCGTCAAGGTGTGCAATCTTAAGACGGTCGATGGATATAGTTTCATGTTTACCGTTTCGATCGGTGAGGTAAACTTGATCGCGTCGCTCGAACACCTTAAATGGACTTTCGTAAGGCCCCTGTAGAGAGGTTCTAACGCTTCCCATGCGTATGAAGACATAGGCACAAGTTTACAATTCTGGTGGATTGTACGTCGATCGAGACTGCAGTCACAGAGAATGCATTTACAAACGGCCCATCTGTGCAGCCAATTGTTGGGCATACGAGGAACGACCGTCGTCACTCACGCGACCTGTAGCAAAGTAATCCCCGAGTAACCGAAGAGTTTGACCAAAAGTTAATTCCGCAGCTGATGCGGTAATATCACGTTTATAAGCAAAAAGCAAACCCAAGAGAACGATTGGAAACGCCTGTAATCAGTTAGAGCTGTCAGAAGCGGCGAGCAAAGCTTTGAGCTGGCGATAAAAACGCCCAACCATACCGCTGGTTGTTGGGTGATACGGCGTCGTATGAGAACGGTGACAACCTAACGCACACAATGTCCCTCCAAAAATGTGTGACTCAAATTGTGCGTCGCGTTCAGTATTTACCGTTGCAGGGCAACCACATGATGAGACCCAGCGTCCCATAAAAGCAGTTTTTACGGTTTCTCATAGAAGCCCAATTTGGCGAAACAATTGTTATTCAGTAATTCATTCTGAAGCCGTTTACAAATTACATGGGAGACATTAGGCAAGAATCATGCGGATAGACATGGAATAAACACCAATCATGGGTAAGGGTTTGTCAACAGTCAATTTGTTCTCGTCATATGATTGGTTTATCTAACTTACGCCCTGTGAGTGACAGGACGACAGATTTATTCGGCCTCGATTGATCCCAGGCCATGGAAGTTGAAGTGCCTGAACCAAACGCTTTTAGGCGCAAAAGTCGGGGGTCAGCTTCCTGATTCAGATTGCCTCGGCTATCGCAAAAGTGCGCAACTGCACACCCTTGCATTTGTTTGGGAGGACTCAATACACAACTTTGAAAGCCTTGTTTGGATTCACCTGATGTCTGGTGTCAACTAGGTGTGGTAAGATTGCGCTGTTTATCGATCCAGTCTGTCCTTGGCTTAGCAAGCGTGGGTGATGCTCTTTGATCCGAGTGGATAGCTGTCGTACTGTTCGACCTACATACGATGCGTCGCAGACACATCTGAAAGAGTACACAACCATTGATGAGGTCAGCATCGGCAGTTTATCCTTGTTCTGAACGTGGATCAGAGGAGCACCTCGAAACACACAACGTACGGTGTCAACATTGAACGTGTTTTGATTTTCTCTCCTCAGTCGTCGGTCCAAGATTTCGCTCACCGTATCACCTTTAAACGGTAAATTAATAAATAGGTCTTTGTTCTTCACGGTTTCTTCGGTGATTTTAGGCACTCTTTGAATGATATTTCTTCCAATAAACCGATCCGGATAACTATTCTCACGTAGAATGTTTCTTATGTGCATCAGCTCGTTCTCTAGGTTTTCCTCAGAACAAATTTTTCTCGCTCTGAAGGCCAAACATTTCACCAAGTTTCGCTTCTGTTGGATACTAACGAAACTGTTAAAATTGATATACTGACCGCTTCACGTTTGTTTTCGATATACCTCTCGCTGAATCCGACCATCTTCCGTTCTCGTAAGGGTCACATCGAGGAACGGTAGTTGATTGTTAACTTCGCGTTCAATTGTAAAGTGTAATGCTCTGTGTGCATTGTTAAATTCTGTTTGCACGGAATCTAGGTTACAAGTAGCGTCAGCTACATAGAATATATCATCCATAGTAATGTTTGAAACTGGTAATTGTGGACTTCCGCTTAGTTCGCTCTAATTTTGCTAGGAATGCGTCGGCAAGCACTGGACCTAATGGTGATCCCATAGTCATACCATCTCGTTGTCTGTACAAAGTTCCATGAAATAGGAACCGAATGTTAAATGTGCAACGAAACAAGATCCAGGCCGAATAAATCTGTCGTCCTGTCACTCACAGGGCGTAAGTTAGATAAACCAATCATATGACGAGAACAAATTGACTGTTGACAAACCCCTACCCATGATTGGTGTTTATTCCATGTCTATCCGCATGATTCTTGCCTAATGTCTCCCATGTAATTTGTAAACGGCTTCAGAATGAATTTACGGTTCCTGTCTCTACAGTGATAATGGGAACAGCCTCTGGCCAAGGAAACGGCGGACTATGGTAAGAAGGTAGTGGAAACCTTTACAGGGACTGACAGGACCAACGATATTCATGTGAATTTGAGAAAACCGTGAGGATACAACTGGAAAGCGACCTAATGGAGCAATTGTATTTCTATTCACCTTCCATCGTTGGCACTGAACGCATGAACGAGCCCAATTACAAATATCCTTTTGCATGCCGTGCCAAACGTACCTACCTGCAACTAGCTTAGTGGTGGCTCGGACGCCAGAGTGAGCTAAATTAAGCAAAACGGTAAAGATTATGCGACGTCACGTCGTGGGTATGATGGGGTGTGGGTGTGGCAAAGTTGTGTCACACATTATCGAGCCTGAGGAAGTGGCTAATGGAAACTTCGAAGGTTTAATTGGTGAGATTTGGCTTGGATCTGTGAAATCCAATTCCGAACTTTGGGCTGCAGCCAAATTATCGAGGTCTATGACCCGTGGCTGACTATAAATAGTGTCTAGTCTAGAAGGAGCATCAGCCACGACGTTTTCAGTGCCACAAATATGATGAACATCACTGGAAAACTGTGGTACGAAGTCTAAATGACGCGACTCAAGCGGTGAGTGTTTATCATCTTGACTATGACAATCATAGCCGGTAAGGATGATGAATTGTCTGCCTTCGAGGATATGTCGAAAATAGTTCCCGACTAAATGTAGAATACTTATTTTCAGCTTGTAGGATATGTCGACAGAAAAATGCCAAAGGTTTCATTGTGATGTAGATCAGTGCTGGAGCGCTTAGCCTATCGCTTTGTGAGAGGCATCGATGGCTTTACTCAGTTGAGCCCGAAACGTCGAAATGGACGAACAAAGTAGTACAAGCCATTACGTTTTTACCCACATTTGAGGCAGTTTTAGCATCCTCAGGTAGTTCTACTTGACTATTGTTGGCAATTCAAAGTAAATCTGTTAAACGCTGCATCGAGTGAGCACAGTTTGAGATGAAACGCCGATAACAGCTTACCATCCTGTTGGAACGACGAACGGTAGCTAGTGAAGTAGGTAACGAAAAGTCACGAACGGCTTGTACGTTTTCTTCCAAGGGCCGAATACCACGTTCATCAATCATGTGGCCTAAAATTTTAACTGAATTTTTGCCAAAAATACTTTTGTCCGCATTGATGGCTATACCATGTGCGGTCAAACGCTCAAACAACTGATTTGGATGTTGTTTGCGTACATCTTCAGACTCACTGATTACTAATAGGTCGTATATGTAGGCGAAAAAGAATCTAAATCTCTGGTAACCTGGTCAATGAAATGCCGAAATATTTGTGCAGCGTTTCGCAAACCAAATGGCGTGCGTGGAAATTCGAGAGACCAAAGGTGTTATCACTGTATTAGGTATACCCTATCCGTGGTAGAAATCTGGTGATAGGCGCGTACCAGATCTGTTTTTGAGAATACACGAGCTCCGTTGAGGTTGGTCGTTATGTATCTTGAGTAGATGGGATGGGATACCTATCTGAAACAATGGCGTTGTTGAGGACTCTATAATCTCCGCATGGTCACCAATCTCCTTACTTTTTAGGGACCACGTGAAGTGATGAAGCCCAAGGATTCTCTGATGCATGAATAATACATAGTTCAAGCATGTGTTCGAACTCAGCTCTCGCAGGTGGAAGCCGGCGTGCCGTAGCAAAAACTTGAGGATACGAAGTGCTATTGTGATGACCCACCGAGCTGGTTACTGCAGGTAGTACGGACAGTGGGTGCAGCACTTTTGCGTATATATTTATTACTTCATGGAACAAATGAGAATCAGTCGTTTTAATCAGAGCAGGATTGATAGGTTTAGAGTCAACCGAAATCCTATCCACAGATAGATTAGGGACACAACCCAGAAGACGTTTGCGACGAGAATCGACCAAGAAGTCAAAGTGATGCAGAAAGTCAATACCAAGTATGGCATTTTGAACCTCTGCAATCAAGAAAACCCAACGGAAATTGCGACAAAGACCAAAATCTAACGTCTTCGAAATTTGTCTATAAGTCTGTATGAAAGTACCTTTAGTGGCACATAAGTTAGAGAAGGGGCACCTATTTAAAGTTTGATCTGAAGGTGGGAGCATATTAACTTCAGCACGTGTCTACCAAGTAGCGTGTCCCTGAGTAATGGTCCATGATGTAGAATGGGTGAATACTCTGGCCAGTAGCGGCCGTGGCAGCTACGCACTGGTGTCCTCGTTCCCCTGATTGGCTGGGGTCATGGAACAAGGCGGGGTGCAATAATGCGCCTTAGAACGATACCTTTATTGATACCAACATAGAGCGTCAGTTGATGTTGGCTGGACCGGAATTTTTATACGGATGCTACTGGGAGATCTTTTTCAGCCAAACTGTCTACTAGGTGATGCCTGAATTGGGCGTCCAACTGACGACACACTGAGTACCTCGATCTTTTCGACAAGATCGTGCACAGTGGCTGTTAAAGAGGCAACCGCGGACTCAGTTTATGAGGAAATAGCCTGATCGACCTTCGGCTCATAGGTTTCCCTAATTCTGTCGACCGTCTCAGCAAGTTTTTCGAGACGCTCGTTTGTGGACACGCAAAGAACCTTCTGCATATCGCTGGGAAGACGTTGGAGCCATATCTTTTTCGGGTGACTATTATCGATCCTAGTAGCTCCTATAAAAGTCCGCATGTGTCGAAGCAACTGGGAATGATTGCGATCTCCGATCTCATTGTCTGCAAACAAACGGACAATTCGCTGTTTGTAAGACATGCCAATCCGGCTAATGACAGCTACTTTTATGCGTTCGCAAGGGTTGGGTTCTTTTGATTCTAATACGTCCCGTACTTCATCGACGATGTGTGGAAGAAGAACTGCGACCACGCAGTGAAATTTACTACTTTCCGTAGTCACATTGGGCAGAGCAAAAGTTGATTCCAGCTGCACAAACCAAGCGCTTGGGTTACTTTCCCTGAACGGGGCATATATATATATATATATATATATATATATATATATATATATATATATATATATATATATATATATATATGCCCCGTTCAGGGAAAGTAACCCAAGCGCTTGGTTTGTGCAGCTGGAATCAACTTTTGCTCTGCCCAATGTGACTACGGAAAGTAGTAAATTTCACTGCGTGGTCGCAGTTCTTCTTCCACACATCGTCGATGAAGTACGGGACGTATTAGAATCAAAAGAACCCAACCCTTGCGAACGCATAAAAGTAGCTGTCATTAGCCGGATTGGCATGTCTTACAAACAGCGAATTGTCCGTTTGTTTGCAGACAATGAGATCGGAGATCGCAATCATTCCCAGTTGCTTCGACACATGCGGACTTTTATAGGAGCTACTAGGATCGATAATAGTCACCCGAAAAAGATATGGCTCCAACGTCTTCCCAGCGATATGCAGAAGGTTCTTTGCGTGTCCACAAACGAGCGTCTCGAAAAACTTGCTGAGACGGTCGACAGAATTAGGGAAACCTATGAGCCGAAGGTCGATCAGGCTATTTCCTCATAAACTGAGTCCGCGGTTGCCTCTTTAACAGCCACTGTGCACGATCTTGTCGAAAAGATCGAGGTACTCAGTGTGTCGTCAGTTGGACGCCCAATTCAGGCATCACCTAGTAGACAGTTTGGCTGAAAAAGATCTCCCAGTAGCATCCGTATAAAAATTCCGGTCCAGCCAACATCAACTGACGCTCTATGTTGGTATCAATAAAGGTATCGTTCTAAGGCGCATTATTGCACCCCGCCTTGTTCCATGACCCCAGCCAATCAGGGGAACGAGGACACCAGTGCGTAGCTGCCACGGCCGCTACTGGCCAGAGTATTCACCCATTCTACATCATGGACCATTACTCAGGGACACGCTACTTGGTAGACACGTGCTGAAGTTAATATGCTCCCACCTTCAGATCAAACTTTAAATAGGTGCCCCTTCTCTAACTTATGTGCCACTAAAGGTACTTTCATACAGACTTATAGACAAATTTCGAAGACGTTAGATTTTGGTCTTTGTCGCAATTTCCGTTGGGTTTTCTTGATTGCAGAGGTTCAAAATGCCATACTTGGTATTGACTTTCTGCATCACTTTGACTTCTTGGTCGATTCTCGTCGCAAACGTCTTCTGGGTTGTGTCCCTAATCTATCTGTGGATAGGATTTCGGTTGACTCTAAACCTATCAATCCTGCTCTGATTAAAACGACTGATTCTCATTTGTTCCATGAAGTAATAAATATATACGCAAAAGTGCTGCACCCACTGTCCGTACTACCTGCAGTAACCAGCTCGGTGGGTCATCACAATAGCACTTCGTATCCTCAAGTTTTTGCTACGGCACGCCGGCTTCCACCTGCGAGAGCTGAGTTCGAACACATGCTTGAACTATGTATTATTCATGCATCAGAGAATCCTTGGGCTTCATCACTTCACGTGGTCCCTAAAAAGTAAGGAGATTGGTGACCATGCGGAGATTATAGAGTCCTCAACAACGCCATTGTTTCAGATAGGTATCCCATCCCATCTACTCAAGATACATAACGACCAACCTCAACGGAGCTCGTGTATTCTCAAAAACAGATCTGGTACGCGCCTATCACCAGATTTCTACCACGGATAGGGTATACCTAATACAGTGATAACACCTTTGGTCTCTCGAATTTCCACGCACGCCATTTGGTTTGCGAAACGCTGCACAAATATTTCGGCATTTCATTGACCAGGTTACCAGAGATTTAGATTCTTTTTCGCCTACATATACGACCTATTAGTAATCAGTGAGTCTGAAGATGTACGCAAACAACATCCAAATCAGTTGTTTGAGCGTTTGACCGCACATGGTATAGCCATCAATGCGGACAAAAGTATTTTTGGCAAAAATTCAGTTAAAATTTTAGGCCACATGATTGATGAACGTGGTATTCGGCCCTTGGAAGAAAACGTACAAGCCGTTCGTGACTTTTCGTTACCTACTTCACTAGCTACCGTTCGTCGTTCCAACAGGATGGTAAGCTGTTATCGGCGTTTCATCTCAAACTGTGCTCACTCGATGCAGCGTTTAACAGATTTACTTTGAATTGCCAACAATAGTCAAGTAGAACTACCTGAGGATGCTAAAACTGCCTCAAATGTGGGTAAAAACGTAATGGCTTGTACTACTTTGTTCGTCCATTTCGACGTTTCGGGCTCAACTGAGTAAAGCCATCGATGCCTCTCACAAAGCGATAGGCTAAGCGCTCCAGCACTGATCTACATCAAAATGAAACCTTTGGCATTTTTCTGTCGACATATCCTACAAGCTGAAAATAAGTATTCTACATTTAGTCGGGAACTATTTTCGACATATCCTCGAAGGCAGACAATTCATCATCCTTACCGGCTATGATTGTCATAGTCAAGATGATAAACACTCACCGCTTGAGTCGCGTCATTTAGACTTCGTACCACAGTTTTCCAGTGATGTTCATCATATTTGTGGCACTGAAAACGTCGTGGCTGATGCTCCTTCTAGACTAGACACTATTTATAGTCAGCCACGGGTCATAGACCTCGATAATTTGGCTGCAGCCCAAAGTTCGGAATTGGATTTCACAGATCCAAGCCAAATCTCACCAATTAAACCTTCGAAGTTTCCATTAGCCACTTCCTCAGGCTCGATAATGTGTGACACAACTTTGCCACACCCACACCCCATCATACCCACGACGTGACGTCGCATAATCTTTACCGTTTTGCTTAATTTAGCTCACTCTGGCGTCCGAGCCACCACTAAGCTAGTTGCAGGTAGGTACGTTTGGCACGGCATGCAAAAGGATATTTGTAATTGGGCTCGTTCATGCGTTCAGTGCCAACGATGGAAGGTGAATAGAAATACAATTGCTCCATTAGGTCGCTTTCCAGTTGTATCCTCACGGTTTTCTCAAATTCACATGAATATCGTTGGTCCTGTCAGTCCCTGTAAAGGTTTCCACTACCTTCTTACCATAGTCCGCCGTTTCCTTGGCCAGAGGCTGTTCCCATTATCACTGTAGAGACAGGAACCGTAAATTCATTCTGAAGCCGTTTACAAATTACATGGGAGACATTAGGCAAGAATCATGCGGATAGACATGGAATAAACACCAATCATGGGTAGGGGTTTGTCAACAGTCAATTTGTTCTCGTCATATGATTGGTTTATCTAACTTACGCCCTGTGAGTGACAGGACGACAGATTTATTCGGCCTGGATCTTGTTTCGTTGCACATTTAACATTCGGTTCCTATTTCATGGAACTTTGTACAGACAACGAGATGGTATGACTATGGGATCACCATTAGGTCCAGTGCTTGCCGACGCATTCCTAGCAAAATTAGAGCGAACTAAGCGGAAGTCCACAATTACCAGTTTCAAACATTACTATGGATGATATATTCTATGTAGCTGACGCTACTTGTAACCTAGATTTCGTGCAAACAGAATTTAACAACGCACACAGAGCATTACACTTTACAATTGAACGCGAAGTTAACAATCAACTACCATTCCTCGATGTGACCCTTACGAGAACGGAAGATGGTCGGATTCAGCGAGAGGTATATCGAAAACAAACGTGAAGCGGTCAGTATATCAATTTTAACAGTTTCGTTAGTATCCAACAGAAGCAAAACTTGGTGAAATGTTTGGCCTTCAGAGCGAGAAAAATTTGTTCTGAGGAAAACCTAGAGAACGAGCTGATGCACATAAGAAACATTCTACGTGAGAATAGTTATCCGGATCGGTTTATTGGAAGAAATATCATTCAAAGAGTGCCTAAAATCACCGAAGAAACCGTGAAGAACAAAGACCTATTTATTAATTTACCGTTTAAAGGTGATACGGTGAGTGAAATCTTGGACCGACGACTGAGAAGAGCTATTCAAAACACGTTCAATGCTGCAACCGTACGTTGTGTGTTTCGAGGTGCTCCTCTGATCCACGTTCAGAACAAGGATAAACTGCCGATGCTGACCTCATCAATGGTTGTGTACTCTTTCAGATGTGTCTGCGACGCATCGTATGTAGGTCGAACAGTACGACAGCTATCCACTCGGATTAAAGAGCATCACCCACGCTTGCTAAGCCAAGGACAGACTGGATCGATAAACAGCGCAATCTTACCACACCTAGTTGACACCAGACATCAGGTGAATCCAAACAAGGCTTTCAAAGTTGTGTATTGAGTCCTCCCAAATAAATGCAAGGGTGTGCAGTTGCGCACTTTTGCGATAGCCGAGGCAATCTGAATCAGGAAGCTGACCCCCGACTTTTGGGCCTAAAAGCGTTTGGTTCAGGCACTTCAACTTCCATGGCCTAGGATCAATCGAGGTCGAATAAATCTGTCGTCCTGTCACTCACAGGGCGTAAGTTAGATAAACCAATCATATGACGAGAACAAATTGACTGTTGACAAACCCCTACCCATGATTGGTGTTTATTCCATGTCTATCCGCATGATTCTTGCCTAATGTCTCCCATGTAATTTGTAAACGGCTTCAGAATGAATTACTGAATAACAATTGTTTCGCCAAATTGGGCTTCTATGAGAAACCGTAAAAACTGCTTTTATGGGACGCTGGGTCTCATCATGTGGTTGCCCTGCAACGGTAAATACTGAACGCGACGCACAATTTGAGTCACACATTTTTGGAGGGACATTGTGTGCGTTAGGTTGTCACCGTTCTCATACGACGCCGTATCACCCAACAACCAGCGGTATGGTTGGGCGTTTTTATCGCCAGCTCAAAGCTTTGCTCGCCGCTTCTGACAGCTCTAATTGATTACAGGCGTTTCCAATCGTTTTCTTGGGTTTGCTTTTTGCTTATGAACGTGATATTACCGCATCAGCTGCGGAATTAACTTTTGGTCAAACTCTTCGGTTACTCGGGGATTACTTTGCTACAGGTCGCGTGAGTGACGACGGTCGTTCCTCGTATGCCCAACAATTGGCTGCACAGATGGGCCGTTTGTAAATGCATTCTCTGTGACTGCAGTCTCGATCGACGTACAATCCACCAGAATTGTAAACTTGTGCCTATGTCTTCATACGCATGGGAAGCGTTAGAACCTCTCTACAGGGGCCTTACGAGAGTCCATTTAAGGTGTTCGAGCGACGCGATCAAGTTTACCTCACTGATCGAAACGGTAAACATGAAACTATACCCATCGACCGTCTTAAGATTGCACACCTTGACGATAGTCCAGAACGAGTGAAACCGCTGAACAACAGTGCTCCAGTAGTGCCATCACCAATCTTAGACGCCACCTTAGAGCCTCAAACAGCACAACCCGAAACTGTTGAGCTGCAGCGAACAACGCGACCTGGCCGCCATGCACATTGGCAGAAGCGTCTCGTAGAGAGTATTTTTTTTTTTAAACCCCACGTAAAGTTGTGTTTCAACGTTTGACGTTTCGTACAATCACTTTGAAAACCAGAAATCAAAGCTTTCTCTGCATTTTAAAATGTGGATATTGCACCGACGGACAGGAGTAAGTTCCTTTCATTTCGTTTTTTACTTATTCACCGTTTACTCTTTTGTTTTGTTTTGCTTTCCCATTGTATGTACGGGTACGGTGAATAGAGGAACCCGCGGAAAATCGTGTCACGAGTATTTTGTGCGATATTTTTTTCGGCGACACGTAGGTGAGAGTTTTGTAGATGACCGATAGGCCCATGCGCACTTTAGTGAACCTCCACCGCTAAACAACTGATGACACTTGACACCCATGAGGACGATGGAGACTTGTGGGCGATACGCCCTTAATCAGATCGAAGGGTCGCTTCGGCAGTCCCCTTCTAGGGCGAGGGGGAGTTGTTGCAGCGACCCGCAGATCACTGAGTTTGAATGTAAAAATTCGTGGACAAAAATTATTGTAGATAAACTTAACTAATTAGAACTTAGCTCCAGGCAGTTTGTACGTCGTTTGATACCACAGAGCTGTTCGTTGTTTGTCTGTTTGCTGTGAGGATAACTGGCTTCAGCTAATTGAAAAACACACATTTGACTGTTCTGCTTGCGGACAGTCGAACCTTAGCTCCCATGAATAGTATCGTGTCCGGTGTTCAGTTATTGCGTGAACGGGATTGACATTGTTTCAATGCAAACCGTCTTTTACCTATCCCACTGACTTTTACTGTTTTTTGGCAACCGTTGGGACTTTTGGCTTTTTGCCCGTTCCTTAGGACATCCATACTCTGAGCTGCTGATATCACCGATGTATCTGCTGCAGAGATCCGTATCACTCAAGGTATCTTTTCCTCTATTCTTGGGGCTCGCCATGAATATGTCGTCTAGGATGGGGCTCAGTGGATTGCCCATTAGGACGCCATCGACTTGGTGAAAACAGTTGCTCAAAAACCGAAACACGTTTTAGATGCACCGCGTTATTAGGTGTTTCAGTACCGTCAATGGGATTTTGATGTTAATGTTTTCTTTGGGAACGTAGTCACAAGTAAAGTAAGCTATTTCGTGCAGTGGTATTTTGATGGCTGGATACGTAACGTCCACGCTGGGTCAATGTTGATTCTTGATATTGATGTTGTTCAACGCTTTAGATAGCTTGAGACTATCTCTAATACGGTGTTGCATTAGCTTGTTGATGATTAGCTTCAGTATTTTGATCAGCCACTTTGCTAACTTGTGTTGCGGTGACTTGGCCATTCATAAGATTGGGCTTAAAGGCACACCGAGCTTGTGTAGCTTGGGTAGACCGTAGAGCTGAGGTAGCTTACTGCCACGAGGTCTAAGTTGTTTCGCGGTGAATTCATCATTGAACCCATCCTCGAGTAGCACCTGTACATCTTGTGACATGATTCGTTATTACGTTGTCCTCTTTGCTTCATGGTTGAATTTCGGTTGCATCTGTTGTGTTCGGTCTGAGCAGTCGCGTGCGCAGTTGGATAGTCTCGCATGCACACATGCATATACACTGTGGACCATTGATCAAAATTTGCACACACACGGACACATGCAGGTACGCACGCATACATGGGTGACATTAGCCATGCGCCATCCGGGACCGCACTGACCAATGCTATGTTTTCACGTTTCTTACGACCTTGCGTGGTCTGATCCAATTGTACGCTTGGCTTGCGTTTTTACCGCCATACGACTTTGATTCGCGTGCCTACTTACTTACCTGCTTGTGTCTCTGCAGACATGTTTGCACTTGCGTTTGCCGTACGCTTGTGCCGGATACACGTTCGTCCGTACAGTCACACTCACGTTTTGCCTACCGATTACCGGACACAACAGCGTCTGTCAGAACAGTCTCCATTCATGGTGGCCACCCCAGATTCTTTGTCAGGTTCTATTATGACGATATTGCTGTTGAATCTCAATTATTGCAATGCCTTCAGGTGATTTTCATTCAAAAGGCTCTTGTGTCGAGATGGAGTGCATCCGTGTTCAATTTAAGATCAACAAGTCTTGCTTCAAACCAAGCTTTTGCGTCCATCGAGTTGGGCTTCAGGGATGACATTGGATGGAATGAATATTCAAAAAGAACTTGCGGTCCCACAATATCGATCTTTTTAAATGGAACGCAATATTTCAAACCGAACAAGAGAGCCTCGATTTGACATGGGTTGAGGACAACGGGTGAAAGATTCCTAATGTAATTTTCACGGTTGCTTGGATACGTTGGTTCGGTCACGTCGTGATTTATAGATTGACACAATTTCAATTCATATACAACGACCCGCTTTGCTGGCCTGAGATTTGCCATCGATTTTGTGCAGACAATGACGCGCAGTCTGCTAATAGAGCTAGGCCGTCCATCGATGTGTCAGACAATACCTTTAATCCTCACTTCTTTGATAAGGACGGCCGCTTCTTGTTCTGAGGGATTCTTGTGGACTCTTCATTTTTGGGTACTGATCTTTCGAATGCGCATGCGCCTTCTATCTCTTCGTTTAATTACCCTTTCCATCTCGACCTCGTACGGCCGGCTTACCAAGTATCTTAGGATTGCCCCTTCTCTCCATGGATGAAGTCTTTCTGTAACTTCCAGAACCCATATTTCCTCCCTTTCCCTCAATTCTGGAAGGTCTGTGCTCCACGGTCGTGAAAGAACTTTTGCATGTTCCTTTTGTTTGTTTTTTAAACGGCATTGTACTTCACTGGGATGCTGAGCTCTGGGCTCCAGAATATCACCGACTGCTGGATGCAACGCCCGAGTTGTCCTTCTAAACAGTCACTTCACCGAACTATATTCCACAATGGCGCTCGGGATGGTTCTCTATTGCAGAAGCATCGAATTGATGTCCGTGACAGATTTTTTGGAAAAGTTGATACTCCATTCGCGACCTTTATCGCCGACTTGGTCTTGTCATTGGGCTGTTTGTGATATGGACTACTGGCCCGATCTCCGAATTGCCCTCTTTGACTGAACTGCTGGAACGGTAAAGTCGTGAATTTTAGTCCGTTGTCAAAAAGTGTCTCCTGTATTCCGTGTCGGACGGAACGCGATCGTAGTCAGTTGTTCACGTTGGATGTGCTCATGGTATGTAGCGGGTCAATTTCGAGGAAATCACTATAGTAATAAACCAGAATCAGAGTGTTTCCTCTCATGCTCGAATATGTCTGTGGTCAAAATCTGCCAGGGGCGGGTAGGTCATTCTCGAAGCAGCAATGTTTCTTTCCTTTGCCTGTTCCCATGGGTTCGGCATAGCTCACATCGTGCTACGTAGTCGTTGAATTGACTGCTCATACCAGGTCAGCAGAAAACTTCTGTTCTGCGAATGGTCCTGCTTAAATTGTTGTGTGGTAAATGAAGTCTCTTCAAAAATTTAATTCTGGTTGGTCTCGGGATAAGTGGTCGGTCTCCTTTGAATACCAGCCCGTTATCGTTAGAGAGTAATTCTCGCTTTCTGAATGACAAGGTTGGCCACGTTGGCAGATCTTGGTTTGTCCGGGGCCAACCGCTGGAAACGAATTTTATGAGTTCTTGGAGGACAGTATCGTTGGCAGTCGCTTTTTTATTGTGCTCTACAACCGACCATTAAGATATGCTCACGCTCCTGCGGCTCACTATTGTTGTTCGCGGCGCACGCCCGGGATAATGTATTCGCAATAACCATCTTGACTCCAGGAAGATAGATCGGCTCATAATCGTTCTTCTGGAGTCTGAATTAACATCTTTGTAGAGGCTTTGAAACATCACTTAGCGGTTTTGTAGTGATGAGTATGAGTGGCTTGAACTACCATCTTCCTGCTATATGTATACGGGGGCTGGAATCAGACGTTTCTAAAACATTCCGCTGGATACTTCCAGTACGAAAGGCAATCGAAATGAACGAAAACGACCGAATGTGGTACCAAAGGTGGTTAGAAAGCTTGATTCATCATCCAGTTCAGGCTGCCAGAACGTCGAAGATGAATCGACATTCGTGAAGAAACGCGCTTGATTCACATCCGCGAGAATGTCGTCAAGCGCCAGCAGTCGGTATTGATCCATTCTGAGCGCCGCGTTCGAACAATTCGCATCCATACACAGATGAATCGCACCTGATTTGTTTACGTTAACCACAACCCAATCTGTTGGCTCGTCAACTACAGAAATCATTTTTCGGCGCACTAACCGTTCCCCCTGCCACTGCAATATTTGCCCTAATGCAAGTGGAACACAACGGGCTGACAATGCAACTGGCGTGACCCTATCAATCCCTGATAAATGCACCTTTTCAAAAGAACACCCTAGTTAAGAATCGAAAACTGATGCATACTGAATAAAAATTTCTGTTTGTTCCAAAATGTTGACGAAATTTTCATAGTTAACAGTGACAAATTCTAGCTCTTGAGTTGCATCCAGTCCCAGTATTGACTGCAAATAAGTCTCTTTCACAACGAACCTGTTTCTTCGTTCGGCGTTGTTCTTGGGGTTATGATTTCCAATTCTATTTCTCCCAGAACATCTGTTTCAGTTTCGTTTGATATTCTCAATCCGGTGTTGCAACTGCGGATCTCCGGTGGATCAACGTAGAGCACAAGAATTATATTCACCGAGGCACACGAATCCAGTTGGACCCGACAAGAGCTTCCCATTCAGTAGAATTTTCGAGAATAGTTCTCTGTTCGCCGTGCTACCTTGGAGACCACCAACAGCGTGCTATGACTCCGCTGAACGGCTGATTGACCTAACAGGAACTGAACGACATATATGATCGAGATTTCTGCTTACCGCAGTTAGAACATGTCTTACCCCAAGCCGAATAGTCTTATTTTCGTTTCTGATGTCGACGTCCACAAAACGTGCAAAAGACGAGCGTGAGTCTCGTTAGCGCATTCAAATCGGTCTTCACCAAGCGTCCAATGAGACGATCAACCTGACTTGTGGTAAGCTCATCGCTTTTTCAAATATCGATACAAGTTTTCAAGTCGAGCTGACGAAACAGCAACAGCTTTCTGGCGGTAGATTCGTTCTGAACTCCAAGCACCAGCTTATCTTATATCAGGCTGTCAATCCTACATTTTCAAAGACTACACGAGTTGACCAGATTTTTCAGATCGATAACAATAAATGATGATTTCATTCCCCATCTTTTCTCTGCGAAAAAAACTGGGACCGTTCAAGTGTTTCATTCGATGGACTCAAACAATATTTGTCCATCTTCTGTAGCACCATAGCTGGCTCTTCTAGGTCATCTCCCACATCGTGAGAGAATGTGTTCAGCACTCGTCTGGCATCACTTCCCACTAGAGGACGAAGCATGACCAGTTGGCATTCCTCTTGTTCCGGACATAAGCCGGTGAGTACGGCAAAATATTGATACTTCTGCTTCCATAACCGTCATTCTTCAGTCAAACGATTCGGATTTCTCATGTCCAACTGCTCCGGTGGCGGTATTGCACATGTTCTGGAGGCATTCATCGGCAAACGGCCGTGGAGTCCTTTGAGTTCCTCTGACATCATGTTATGGTGCGTCCCAGTAACTAGTAAGAAGACTTTTCTGCCTTTAAACCACCTCGTTTTACTATACAAATAACAGCTTATATCAGATAGCAGGTGACGGTAGTCGAAACCATGATACGAAGCGTATTGCTCCAGAACGCTTCCATTATTCGAATCTCTGATTGGCTCCTTTGGTTACGTCCCCGACTCGATGATTTCATCCCGGTTGGTTAGAACAACCGCTGGCCGTTCATTGGTTGATTTCCTTCCGTCAAAACAACTCTTAATCGCCTGTTGGTTGATTTTCATTCCGTTCGGTTAAAACAACCTGTGGCCGCTGATAGGTTGATTCCGTTGCGTTCAGTTAAAAAACCCTTGCTGCTGATTGGTTGATTCCGCTCAGTTCCGTGAGAGCGACTGCTGGTGGCTGACTGGATGATCTCATCCCGTTTCGTCACTAACTGATTGAGCCATCGACCCGCTTCGCTGGCTGGAGATTTGCCACCGATATTGGGCAAACAATGATGTGCTGTATACTAACATAACTAAGCCGTCTTTTGATGAGTTAGCCATTACCCTCACATCATGGGGTCTGATAAAGGAAAAGAATGATGAAAGAGAGTAGAGATGGAGGAACAAGTTCTTGTGCACAGTGTAAAAGAGAGTTCGTGTGCGCACGTGAAAAGACCGTCAATCATTGTATGATTGGTATCATCCATGTCTGCTGCGCTGTGGGCTGTAGCACTACTCGGTTGCCCGGTCCAGAGTAGGCTTCTCTTTTCCAGGATGCACCGCTAGCCTTTGCGCAACCAAGCGCGTCCGGCGAATCAGCACTGCTGGTCCAGATGAGTCGGTGGCCAATTGTATGGTTCGTTTGCCTCTTCTGGAAACCTCTGGGAGCCGGCGACTGATTGTTCAGCTCATTCGCCCTTCAGATGGGGCTAGACATTCTGGGTGCCCAGTAAAACCCTCCACCACAGATGCCAATGGGCATACTGTTGTACGCCTCATGTGCCTACCATCGTTGGTTTGGAATCAAGGTTTACCCATCTCCCCTAAACTTATTATCAGTCTATTAGCCCGATGGAGAACGCTGGGCGTTCGCTTTCGCCCTCTTACTTTAGTGGGAACACCTACATCGTGAGAAAGCAGTGAGAAGTACTTGCTCAGCAGAGACTGCTTGAGACGCACGGTTATTTGGGGGCATTTCGAGAGGCGTTCAGGCCGAGTAACCAACTCAGAATCTGAGAAACCTTCTCCCGATCATACTGAGGCGTTTGGAGGCTTCTGAAGACAGCCCTGTGAGCACAACAAAATATTTTCACTTTTGCTTCAGGAGCCCTGATTCATTAAATCCGCCATGTTCGTCGGTTGCGAAGACAAACTGCGTATGTTATGGGCATCGTCATCGTCAAACAGTTGCTGCGTTCTTCCGGTTTCTGTGAAACCATACTAGGCCCATGAAGAATAATTATCTGCCCCCGAACCATCTCAGTTAATTAGTGCAGAACACTTTTTTATTACTTACTTGCGCATGAATGCAGTGGAAGGAGTGTACCCATAGCCACGAAGGCCCACTGTATCATTAGAGATAACCGGCCACCGCACGCTGAAACTTGGAGTGGAAAACCACATAAGGTCCCAGTAGATCAGGTGTGATAACGAGGCGGACGACAGCGGAATACTGTCTGTCACTAAAATTACCGATGATGACGGGGATGCGGAACTCGGACTTCCGAGAAGGTAAGCAAACGCTCCGAACTACTCGGTCCTCACCGGTCACTGTAAACAGTCGTTGTATCAAAACCAATTAGCTGAACTGGTATCGACCACCGCCTCTCATGATTGGCTGGCGATACGGTCAACCACTGCTTGACGGGACTTCTTCCCCCATCTTATCGACCCGCTATCCTTTGCCCCGTTGTTCTGCTGGTTCAAGTCTTGATCTCGATTCTAGACAGGGGCTGCTTGCGAATCACATGACTCGCCGTGACGCCACCGATCCGCTAGGAAGGACAGACTGTGTGCTAGCAACGTTCCAACCAGTAGCCTCACACATTGCTCGCGAGCTCGGATATTCCTCCACTACGTTCTCCTCGCTCCAGTGTCCAAAGTTCCATTTGTATAGGCACCGTCCAGTACTGTCACTATCGTGTTGCCAATCTAGGACCGAGGGCATTAGCCAGTATACGGGAGCTTGCCCTACCAAACTAAGAACCTTCCTGAACTGCAGTTACCTTAAACTTCTGGAGTACTTTACGAAGTTACTTATAACATCGAATCCCATCCCAAAGAAAACAACACAAAAACAAACATCTAATACGGATTATTTCCTGATTACGCAATTCAATTTCTATGTCAACGGGGAAACCAAAGAGGATGTGAACTTGCGTGAGGAAGCATCTTTGGCACAGTTTCACTCGAAAAACAGATAGCGAGTGAGGTATTTTGATATACCTCAAACAAACAATTTGCACTAGTGAGAAAAACCATGTTTAGAGGCACCCAAGTAGCAGTGGTCAGTTGACTAGTTATGACCAGTTGATTCTTCTGTCTGGCCTGCGCAGTCAGCCGATAGACATTGATGTTTGTCTAAAGGACTTACCAACTGACATGCAACCGTCGATAAACCGTGTCAGTGGGCAGAATGCATGCACTCTGTGGGTGGCCGTAAATGATGCTGTGTGAATACGATACAGGCGTTTTGTGTCCCCAGCTTTTCAACGAACGTACGGCTGACTATTAATTTCCGTATAGACCGGTCAGTGTACCCAGCGTCAAAAGCCAAGCCAATCGCGTCGACGGGTAGTTTCGTCGCCACACTCTACACTTCATCAAGTAGAACATGGGTCGCGAGTCGGATGCGGTAACTTCAGCGCAGATCCGACATTACTGACGTGGATACACCGACGCTGCATGATAAGAGGCAAGATCTAACCACGGGTTGGAATTACGCTTACTCATACAGTGAATTGAACTATCATGCGACTGAACTCTAGCGGATTGACATTTCCGCCAGTGACAATGGATGGGGTCAAGCGTACGCTAAACAGTGGAGTCATCGTATCGCGTTTTATTACGGAATGTGAATGGGAATTTCATTTGATCTTGGTTCACTGTAAATTAAGATACATTTTATTTTTTCGGTCGGGCGTAAAATAATTTTCCATGTGCACTTCCTACGCTTAAAGCGGCAAAGTTTATAGTCATCCTTATTTCACCATAATTTTCACGAGATCATGAAGCATGAACCAAATCACTTATCGGGCAGAGGGTTGTGAATTTTCTATTACATGCCCGAGCATGACTGCAATTGAAGGACTGTAGTTTACCTCGCTGACTCAAAACCTCACTGCACTATTAAGGGTAACCGACAACCGTGACCCTAAGGGTCTCAGTGAACAACTACAAAAGAGCCCAACAGGTCACGCGTGGTAACGGAGCCAGGCGACAGCGGGATGCTGTTAGCCACAGAGTCGTGCGGATGAGGTGATGATAAGCTTGGGCAAAACTGGACAATCTGTCAACGTAACCATTAAGATCATGCTATCAAGGGGCATGCAAATGTTCATAGAAATAAACGAACTTGTTTGTATCACGCACCTTTATTGTAATCATACCGGAAGAAAAGGGATGCGTTATTACAAGTTTAATCAATAATATGAATGCAACCACTAGGTTGTCGTGACGAAAACAACAAAAGTACACTGATGTGCACAGAGTTGTGCATTACACATTATCATTCTGTACATTGAGATTGAATAAAAAAGAAGAAACCCACACTCCGAATGTAGTTTCACTGAAAGAACCCAGTATTGAGTCAATCCAGCAGTTGAAGTGAACTGGTTGCAATTTAAGAACAAGACGACTGACGGTTCAATACATCGGTTGATATGTGGATTGGAATCACTGTATAAGTTTGATGCTGCGAGGTGACGCGTTGAACGGAGGGCTGGTCCAGAACTGTGGCGGACGGTGCCACCACCGTTGCTGCTGTCGCTCTTGTGAAGTCTCTAATGGGTTCCGTGGTCGGTACAGTAACAGTGGGTATCGCAGTTGGCATGGTGGATGGTAGCAGTCCAACCAGAACAGGGTGTACTGCAACTTGACTGGAACTTGTCAAATGTTGCCGAACCCAATCCAGTAGTGAAAACGGGCTAGCAGCTTTACCGGCGAATCCCTGGGAGGCTTGGCCAGATACCGAAGAGGGTACGGAAGGCGCTTGTGTTTCGTTAGGTTGTAGATTGTCGTTTACTGATGGTGTGTGGTTTAGATGGGACCGAATAAACGGGGGTTGCGTTGTTTGAGGCGGTTTGGGTAGAGGGTTATCATTTGGACGTCGCTGCAGTTGCGGGTGCCGCTGGGCAGTTTCTTGCTGTAGACGAGACCGACCACTATGCTCCTCTATCTGCGCTCGCGCAGATTTTGATTTAGTAACCAAGTCCACTTCGGGAGGAAGTAAAAGAGGACGCCAACATCCCTGACCGAGGTACACTATTGCCAAGTCACCAACGCACGCATCGCGAACAGTCAAACCGTCGGTTTCGCGCAACAGAAGTCGATGAATTTGCCCGGGACGAATCGTTACCGAGACAGGGGTATGTTCGGACATATTCGACAAACCAGACGCAGATGCCGTAGGGATATCTGAAGTTGATTTCCACGAGCTGCCGGATGCCACCGGGAGAGACGGGGATTTCAAACTCGTGGGTAAGGAGACGGTGGGTCGGGGAGAGAAACACGGGTTAAGTGACTTCACTGAGGTGATCACAGGTTGAGGGTGGCCTGTGACAAAGAGAGAGCGTCGAATCTCTTCCCCTCTGGATGAGTTCGGTCGAACAGATTGAGTTAAATTTTGTTGTCCAGTTGACATGACCACTTCGTTTGGTGGATTTGTCCAGAACGAAGATGTAGGGGAAGAGATGGAGACACAAACGGCCGGCATTTGGGCCCGGTTCGGTGAAGCTTGCCTCTTGGCTGATTCAAGAAGTAACTGAATTTTTGACCATAATTCCGAAGCTGTAGCCGGGTTAGTTACAAGGGATGCAATGGTTTTAGTCAGACCTGGAGACTGGGATGACTGGAGCCCAGCTGATATTGATAATCCCGGAGTAGTTGGCAGGACGGACAACAATTGGAATTGGGATGAACTGAATCCACTGGAAAGTGGTGTTGATGTCTATGAAAAAGTTAGCATTCAGAAGCCGGAGGAAACAGAAAAGAGAAATGAACTGTGTCAACAAGCAGAATACTTTTTTCTCGCGAGTTAAATATACTTGATCGGACAAATTAGATCATAAATTATCAGCACGTTTTTCAATTTCCGCACAATGTGACTATACCGAGAATCGCATGAGCAGACTGATAAGTGCAACTTCCGCATTTGCACACTGACGTTAACGGATACTTCTCAACAGAAAAAACTACCATCCAAGGAGATTCACACTGGTGGGGGAGTGCGAAGAAAAGTGCTATTCTAGTCGTTCTGTAGTGACAACCCGCTGGCAGAGAAAATGTTTAGCCAAAGTAGAGGAAAGCACTTAAGCGCTTTCAGAATTACGCGTTCAATGACCAGATCTTGAAAAGGTCAAGCACTATTCTTGACCACTTTTTAATTGGTGAATTGCCAGAAAATATTTCGCAAACATGGTCCAATGCCCGATCGGATAAATGACACTCCTGGAGATGGCTAATTATGTGCGTAATCGTAATGAAACAAATGGCATACCACCGAGATCCGTCTATCAATGGTGAAAAGCCTTATATTGTCCTCAGTTGACCAAATACCTAGTGGGTGGCGACTGTTAACCACCTGGACGGTAATTGATCAGTGCAGCTAGATTTATGGTGTCAGTCTATGGTAGGGCTTAGAAACACTAAGTTCAGTTCGTGACGAACTGGGATCATGGGTTCCGATTTAAACAGAACAATCGTTAAACTCACGACTGAAAGCCCCAATTTTAGTTTAAATATATCACAAGAAGAGAGAACTTATATAAATCAAACCATGGAAGTGATTGGAGCAGACAACATAAACCAAAATTTACATGAATAGAGATTTGGAACACCAACGCGTCACTGATCGTAGCATTTGGTCACATCACTGTTTTGTTTAGTTGAAACAGTCACGTGCACAAACGAGCACAGACACATGCATCCCCGTGAACAATCGATCAACATCCGTTGCATAAATGGATGTCTGCACTTGCACACACACACACACACACACACACACACACACACACACACACACGGTGTTCCTGTTAGTCATGCTTCAGTCCGGACAGTGCTGGTTCTCCGGATTTCGCCACGTATCGATCGGCCTCGCTTGGTCTGAGCCAAATGCACGCCTGGCTTACGCTTGCACACGAATATAACTGATTCATTTGCATGCTTACTCGCTTTCTCCCCGGTCTACGGACTGGCTACGTGTACATTTATGTAACAATAAACATATCAGTTATGTTACCCATGTGATTGCGCACCTCAGACGGAATAACCTCAAGGATCCAGTCAAATAAAATGCGTCGCGTGGATTCAAACACAGAGATTTTGCATTCCATACGCCTTGTTATGCATACGAATCTTGATCACTCGATTTGACTGAGATGATCCAACCAGATTAAATTATCAACTTCCGACCCAAACAAGGACGTTGATACACCGCTCCTATGCTGATGACCCGATTTAGGTTTCATTCCTTGTGACCGGGTTATGGTCACGAGACAATAAACAAGTTGAGAGTATTGCTCTGAGTTTACTACTGGATGACAAAACTAAGAGCTGATAGCTCAGGGTTTTATCAGACCAACTGATCAGTAGGACTAGTCGTAAGAGACCTGAATTAGACGTCAAACAATTCGTTGTGTAATGACAAAGCCACATCAACATTGTACATCCAACGAGCCTTAACTGGGGGTGGAAGATCGTGAGTCGAACGATCATAAAGCAGTCAGGCTCCGTAAACCGCTTGAAACTTAGAACCTTCATTTCACTAGGGTTTTTTACAGGAAAGTCATTCATAATGGGGATCGACCGCTGTTTGAACAATAGGGTGTTGTTGCAGTGACGGAAAAGCACCCCACCACATAGGACTAACGCTGAACAAGCCTTGGAGAGCCAATTTGGATAGCCCGGTAGTTAGGTGCTTGACTCACAATCGTTACCCGGAGTTCTAATTCCAGTGGGGAATCGGTGGACGTGCAGTGTTGACGATTCCTAACAAGGATGAAACAGCTGTGCAGTTCTCAATGATGAGTTAGGCTTTGTTACTGCATGATTATTCATTTGACAGACCACAGAGATCAATACAATGGTCAAACTGTGAGTAGTGGTTTGCTGTTCGAGGAGTCTTACCCTTACGTGCTCAAATATTTATTTGACCAGAATGGACAAGGCGTTTCAAGAACTTCGAAAAATAAAATTATATTCGAGCAACAGTGTGGTTTTCTACTGCCCACCTGAGGAAGGGAACAGTGAAGATTAGCCGTGGCGGCTGATGGGGGAACAGAGTGCGTAGTTTCAATCGATTCCAATGTCAGTCTTGTGTGCACGCTGCCCGTTTGATTTGCAGAAGCGCGATGATGGATGACTTCACACGGTTCATCGGCCGGAAATGGGAGTAGATTGATTGGGCTGTCACTACCGGAAGAGGAAACTGATGTGGAATGAGTGCTAGCCACATTTGTGGAGTTGGTAATGCCCAATTTCGGGGCAATGCGAATACATTTCACGACACTTTGCGTTCCATCCAGGATCACAGTGCTTTTGTTGTTATTATCGGTTGGGGTGGTGGTGAAGTTATTTACGACGGACTGTCTGGAGTCGATAACACTTTTGTCAATCCCGGATTTACATTCACAGACCGGACGGTACGGTACGTTTAGTGAACTAGACAGAAAAAGGAAAATGTAACAGTAACTGAACGACACGAATGATTCGAACCGTGCAAGAACGAACGAAGTCGGTGAATGAATGGGCATGTGTGCAACTGTATACCAAAAGTGACATTGCAACCAAAAGTCAATCATATAAGGGCCGACGCCGTTTGTAACACCAAACCTCAAGTGGCCTTAAGAACGATCGTTAGCCTAGTGAAGGAAATTATCCGGAGAACTAATGATTCCAGTCTAGTGAAATAATAAACGTCTATAAAAATGATTCGTGAGGCTATCGATAAAACTCGGATACTGAAACATAGGATTAGGAATGGAAGAACAATCTAGGATGAAGAGAAACAGCTTCTTCCACGGATCGAGTAGTTTGCACGAAAATTCAGGTGACTTTGCTTCGTCATCAAGAACCGGAATCCCTAGATGATGACCATCAAGCGATTACGGCGAGGCCTTAAAACTTGGCTGTGCTGTTCGTTAAATCTCCGAACTATTTTGCTAGGACACCACATTACTTGCACCAATTTTACATTACCTTCCGTTTGATTTACGTATACGTTGTTCCATTAAAGACATGCTTATTATTGTGTGATTTTACCAGATCTTTGAAATACTCGAACTCTTTGCTGAAAAGCAGCTTTGGAAAATCAATAATAAGTAAAACGAAGAGAATTTTTGGAAAGCTACATGGTCATTGCCGTAAACATCGCGCTGTTTGGAAATTTGGACTAAAGAAGCAGGTTCTGTTGACGATGTGCTTACCAATTTTCATAGGCTCAAACGTTCGACCACTGCTTGGAAAATTGACGGAATTGACTGATTCTACCCAACATTAGGAGTATAGTTAACTGGGTGTCGTTTTCCTACAAGAAACCTGGGTTTACACTGATAATGATGATAAAATTATCACACTATACGATTTTGATTCCTTTCGAGTCGACCGCCCGGCTCCGTACCGTAAACGTGGCGGAGGCGTCGTTACCTTTACAAACGAACGGTGATGTAAAGGGACCAAAAGAATTTTTACGTATTCCACATCTCACATCAGTGCCTCTGTAATAGTGTAAACCTAAACACCAAAGCCATCAAATGTCTATAATTCTTGTTAACACGCACATTTCCCCAACTTGTCCTCGCTCTGAGCTTGATGAGTCCCCCGGAATGGTCTCCACAAATCTACTGAACTCTGTTGACTTTTTCCTATGTGTTGTCTGTGGCGACTTTAACAGGTTCAATGTGAGATTCCTTACATCGCTTGGCCTAAAGAATATTTTTACCTTCTCCATCAGAATTGACGCCACGCTGGATCTTTTCCTTGTTAATAGTCCAGACTCGTTTCATATTGACCGTCGTCTTCCACTCGGCTGCTCTGATCATGCGAGTTTAAAGAATGCCCCAGTGATTTACTGTAAGAGTAGACATATATATTTCACTCTAAGCCGTGGCCATAGAATATACAGTCGACAGTGTCACCCAGAAAACTACGCGCGACTCAGAGATATGGTTGAAAACCCTGACCTAAGCATATTTTCCCATTCCAACCCCTTGTTTTTTGTGAACATTTAACTTCTTCTTTAATGCTCGCTGCCCCGTGGGAGATTTGTACATCCGACCCGACCGTTACCCTTCCCTTCATCTGAAACGATGGTGTCGTATGGATGTGCGCGAATTTTAGGCCAGGGACCACGGTACAGTGCTCAGATCCAATCGGTTCAGATAGTAGTTAGTCCCTGATTGGTCCGTCACCAGGCTTCATTGGTCTCAATCTTGTCCTCGATTCTGGACAAGTGGTGACGTACTATCTGCCTGTCAAATCGTCGATTTTCTCCGCGGAGTCCAACCTTGCGTTTAATTTGGGACAGGCGAAGGCGTGCCGTCAGATCACCGAACCAGGAATTCTTTGTTCGTGTCTGCTACTACCCTCACAGTAAGGATATACGAACTGTCGACTAAACTGAAAATTGGTTACACTGTTCGTCAAGGATGTCCCGCTTAACATTCCTCTTTAAATTCGACATTGACAACGACTCCAGGATGTCGACGTATAATTAATAAACGATGGAAGGCTGTGAATTTCTTTATTCTTCTACTTCATTTATTCATTGTACGACAATGTATAACATTTCCGCAAGGGGGTCCCAGTCCATCAAAGTCCGCCGGATTGGTAAGTGACTGGCGGTAGCGGGAATCGAACACCCTGCTTGTATGTCCACAGCTACGGCATATGAACGACGCGCACTCGATAGACTTGGTGTGAGGGTATGGGCTGACTCATCATCGATAGAAAGCCAAGTCTTCTTAGCAATCAGCCCGTTGGCCCCTGCTCAAAATTAAGAACAAGGTCTGAACGAACAGAATTGCGAACGACAAGGAAACGGACCGATAAGACGAGAGGGGATTCCCGCCAAGTGGTAGCTGACCGTATAACCAATTACCCAATATTGAGACGCTACCTGATGTCAGCTTGGACCGATTACTTTGTGATGCGACGATTGATGACGATGACTCTTGCATCCTATATAAACTGTCTGTGTTTTGTTGATAAAATGAGATGATTCTGAGCCAGGAGAGTCTTCTCACGAGTTTGTGGAACGGAACAGAACACAAGTTCTATGGCTTCAATGGAAATGCGCATCATACCTTCACATTATTTTTTGTTTCTGGATTAAACGCTGACGGTGATAATCTGTCGCTTTTTCGCACAACGATGGTCCAACAATTAATCAATTAAACGCTCTGTACACAACTCAACAACACATTTAGTTGTTTCGATGTGTTATGACCGGGAAACGAGGCGATGAACATCGACCAGGTTGTCGCGGAATCTCCCGAAGCTCCCATCGCCATCACACAAAAGTGAATCAGAATATAAATCATGTGCTGGACACTTACCGAACAGACGATCTGATCACACGGTCGCAAGTTGTAGTGTATGAACTAGGATTGAAGGCGCGCGTTTTCAGGTGTCGAGCCAATAATCTGCGCATCCTCGTTTGATATGACCTCGCAAATGTGTAGCCAGGTCGGTGTGATCGACTGAACCGTTTAGAACCGAGTAATTCTGAACGAACAAGAGGGAAGTGTAGGGTAAACGGGCCAATTGCATTGCCAATCGATGAGGCCGGGGGCGAGAAATAAATGTGCTTCCGAGATATTGTCAGTGTCATACGGATAGCATTCTCGTACAGTTGATTCAATACAACTTTCCCATCACCTGACACTTCACTCTGCAACGAATGGATGACTGAGAATGCAGACTGTATTCACTTGAACAAACTGGTATCATCGGAATTTATTTCACAAGCCTGATTGGAGGATTTGGCGCACATAAGACCACTGCACAGTTTATAAGCTACTTCGAATCTTTTGCGTTCCATTGAAATACGATCAACTGACACCTACGGCCACACCCCAAGACACACACGACAATTAATCAATACAATTGAACTGCTCCGATTCAATGACTTATTTGTGATTCACAGTTAGGAATCATTTATGCTCAGTTCTCAAGATCGAGAATGGACGAATGTCATTAACTCACTTATTGTATATTTCTGATGAACATGGATCCAAATGAGCGAGAATTAAGTGTCTGTTATTTCAGACATGTTTGCGCCGAGATTGTTAATAATCCTCACGGAATGCTGTCACAAATATACGATAACTCATACAATTCAGACGGGACCACTCCAATAAAAGTTATGGTGCAAAATGGGATCAGCCGTCAAACTTGTAGAGGTGCACCAGCGTACAAACATACATGGGAGAGAGTCACAGCTCAGCCAGACAAATAAAAATCTTGGAAATCAAGATGCCCTTACTTAACCCTTTTCGTTTGATACGTTTCGGCAATTGTTTCGTAGGCGGAGAACTCTTCAATCTCATCGTCGTGGGAAACACTGTCGTGGTCTGGTTTTGATCCGTTTTATGTGATGCCGCGGTTTGTTGCTTCACATTGGCGGCTGTAGCAACCGCTGCGGCAGCCATAGCCGCAGAAGTTCTCATCAAAGTTGATAGTATCGGTGGTCGATCAATTTTGCAGTGCCCGTTCGGTGTTTTGGATTCCAATGAGTAAGGCTCAGGTTTCATGATCAGATTGTTCGACAGCAAAGCCATGAAAGCTGAAAAGTGAAAAGGAGCCGATAAATAAAATCAGCTGTATATAGGAAATTGTGACAACCTGCGTCCACAGAGAAAACACTGGATATCTCTTGTTCCACCAATCAACTTCGTACATGGACAAGCATGAGTATCAGAATGAGAAACATTCCGCTTGCTCACTGAAAACAAAAACGAATGCTTCGACACTAAATATCGAAAAAAAGATTCCAGCGATCCCTAGGATATAAAGGTAGAAAACCTTTTTTTCTCTGAACGGATTAAACTCGACTAGCCAACCACTGAGTTGGTTTGACAACCAGCCATAGGAACAACACAGACATTTGATTCCAAATTCATTTAATTGCATAGCTCACACCTAACACATGCATTCAATGGAAGTATACAGGCTTTTCCGCTCACTCATTGGGCGGCACACATCCGTGCCCCTTTTTATCTCACCCACCCTCAATGCACACACAAGTATTCTTTGCTGTATTATTTGTCCGGCATATCACTTGTTTGCTTGAACGATAGTCTTTGCGATGCACACACATCATCCCTTCTCTGCTGGTTGCATTTGCATTGCCCTTGGCTGACAATGACTCGTGCTTTTTCAGTGGGCTTCTTTCGCTGGTATTTATAATCACCCACGGTCAGTTGTTTAGACTCGTTACTTTTGTAATCGTCTTCTTTGATATGTGTTGTTACCTACTGATACACTCACTGAGCTCCAGCTCACCGAGTTTCCCTTCGCTCTATGTCCTCGCAGATCGAACACGGAAGACTGCTGCTTCCAGCATACCATACTTTGATTGACCTTTTCGTCACTTTCGGCTGGCTCAACACTATACGGTTGTTTTTCCATTCTTTATGGAATTATTAACCATGCAGTATCAACGCTGAACTAAGACGTTCATCATGAGAGTTGGTCGCTTAGTGCGTGTGATGAGTTGTTAAGTTTCAACGTGTGTCGGAGGTAGGAAGTGCTTAAAGGTAACATGAGTAACTCATAAACACACCGTGGGTTCGAGTCCCAGATAGGACTCAGCTGATATGCACTGCTGATAATTCTTAACGAAGATGAAACAGCCGCACAGCGTGTATATGCGGTTTTCAGCGGGCGAGCTTGGTGTCGATAGTACACGGAGAATTATTTCGCATTCAGTTTAAATCTTTTACTCTGTTTCATACCCGTTAGGAATCGCCAGCAGCGCATATCCACCCATGGCGATTCCAGCTGCGAATCCTGTGTTGTCATGATTTCGTGAGATATCCCTCTAGCACTTCGTCTGATGGTTCAAGTTGCAGAGGCCGTATCCGATATACCACTCGAGTCAAAACAGATAGAGGCTGCTGTATCCAGTAGTCAGTAATAGAACGAAAGCACGTGCATACGAACGAACACGTACTCAAGTTCGTCGTACAGTAAGCGTAAGCATGACGAAGTGACAAGTGGACAAAAGCAATCGATCAATATCAGTCTCTCGCGAAGCTAGCCACATGTGATTGGTACAGTTGGGCGTGGCAGATCGCAGTACAGACAGGCACCGTACGCGCGAGTGCATGGCGAACGGGACAGGAATAGATCACGTGCGAATGTCAGTCATGCGGATCAGTCACACAACAGGGGGGAGGGGTAGATGAAATATCGACGAGACAGTCAGTGCACCTGGAAAGCATGACTCCAGCTTACCTGAATGGTTGGATGAGATCAAAACCCTAAAGGGGTGGTGCGGTGAGCGCAGAAAGAATCAGTCCGATTGTCAGCACCACGATCAAAACAAGTGCAAAATAAGTAGGGCAAAGTGAGAGCCAGTGTGCATGTGTAACATGTGACACTCATGTGGACTGGGTACAACCCGGCTATCCAGAGTGAATTAGGGATTGCTATCACTAAATATTGAAATAACGCGAACTCTCGTCCAACAAATCAACGGGTCACCATACTTCATGACACTGCTGCCTTGGTGATTGCTCCTAATCGTGCAAAGCCTGAAGATGCACCATCGAAGAAAAAAATCAGGCGAGGTCCTGTCTGTCAACGCCCTCTTTCGAACTAGGCCACTGAGCACCACGACCATGAGCGGTACCCGGGTTATGATACCTATAACTTTCATCTTGTGGTGTTGGCACCATGCCTGATAACAGGACCAAACACCACGGTGAACATCTCAGCAAGGGCCTGAATTAAAAAGAAGACGTGGAAGACAGCTTACAGAGCCTCACATCTTGGTCATGTTTTGCTAGTAGATTTGACTTATTGAAGAACGATTCGTCATACAATGTCATAAAGAATACACCGTTGCTCGAAACGCGTTCTTGAGAGTATATACTTGACCGGCGGTGATGAAGCGGTCGTCATGGTGAGATGTCAACCCTTCCGTCCCGGGTTCGAATCCTGCTTTCGTCACCGGTGACTTCCTCCAAATGATGGCCTGTGATTGGTCACGACCCCCGTTCTCGAATATTGTAACATTATTATATGATAAAAAGGCTGTTTTGTAGATGCGGATTGGATATTCTTTTGCTCCAAAAAGCGCGTTTTGTCATTTGGATAGTTTGAAGTCACATCACAGAAAAATACTAATATACGCGGTAGAAGAACCGGTTTTATCTTCACTCTGTTTGGAAGGGACACATTGCTTATAAAAACGCAGCTTATACGAAGAGAACATGGGAACCAAAAACGTTTTGCCGCCAACCCAAGAAGACATGCAGTCTAGCTGAACGTTATTTTGTTTAGCTTTTTTCGCCAGAGAAACCAGAGCCGGGCTGAAGTAAAACAGAATAGAGAACTGCCAATTGGCCAGGTGATTCGGGTTCGGTTTCGCATAACCGTTTTTGTGGGATGAAAAAACTACGTAGACAGAGGTACTAAAGAGTGTCGACTTGTTGTTCACTGGAGCACTTATCAGTATTGAAAGGAATGCATAAATATTTCGGATTCCTACATCCACGGGCAGACAAATAAATGGTTAATATCGTATGTCTCAGGTAGACAAAAACAAACGCAACGTGGGGGCGCCTAATTCGCATCACAATAAGATTTACTCTTTGTTTCATTGATTAACCTTCATTGCCCATCAAATGCCTAAGACGCAAACGGGACAAAGGTTCGGAAAAAAGAATAAAATGGGAATAAACCGATAACCGCTCTGCACAGGGAAGGGGGAAAGTAGCAGATTGAAAATAAATTAAACTGAACATAATGAGTAGTGGTTTGAAAGACCGGAAAAATTCTTTACGTTAGTTGACAACGTATGACCTCAGTCAGTGAGCCGCTAATTACTCTCGACAAAACTGATTCGAGAGAAGTCGGGAACACTAACGTTTGCCATAAGGATGTGGCCTAAACGCAAAATGTACAAAATCAAATCAAAAAAGAAATGTACTCAAAAAGGGATAAAATACAACTAGATAATTCTCTAGTTTAATTTTGGACGAATATAGCAACGTACAGTTCACGTGGGACAGCCGATCAGCAGTAAACGTATTAAAAGTTAGCACGCTACCTTGGGAATCCGCCAGCTAAGCTAGTCTACACGCGTGTCGGTTGTGATTCAGCCACGTCGTACCGAAGGTCCGTTGTGTGTCTGTGTGTGCTGAGGTGCCTTGTATTGTCACTGCGCCCTGGTCGCTAAGCTAACATGGCTAACGTATCGATTCTACAACGGACGTGTGCGAGCTATCGCGATTAGTCAAACGGATAGACGCCGTTGCTTGAAGGGATGGGGGGGGGGGCTGCCACGAGAATCACTGATTATACACATGTCACATGTAAAACAGAACACACTCATCCATAAGCACATATACCTAACGCAGTTCATCAACCCTCGACTATCGGTTCACAGCAATAGAAAAAACCATAAAAAGGATAGGATTCAAAACCGTGAAAGCCTCTGATGAGAACCAGCCACCCCAAATCGGAAGCTTGGAGGGGCTGACCGTGAGGGGCCTCAAATGATCACGAGTGACACTGAATCGGAGGTTAACTTGCTCCCATCCAATGTTGACTGGCAATCACGAGATCCGAAAACTAACCCCACTATGAATGGCGTTTTGGAAACAGCGTCTTCGACAGTTGTTAGTGAAGAAATCTAAGTCTACATGATACGTGACGCTTAAGGGTGACCCTGAGCTATACACCCAGTCCTATACTTAATGTGCACTACCAGAGTTAAATATATGGAACGTTAACACGTTTAATTTAAGTCCATCGATATTGAGACTTTACACCAACAACGAAACATGTTTGTGAACCGGAGATGGTTTTGAGTGATTACCTCGATTATGAGTCGGTTTTTCACATCCAACGAATCACGAATAAACACACATAACTCTATCATCCCATATCCCGTTGCGATGAGACCGACGAGCAGTCACTCTACTCACGCAATTCGTACGGGCACAACAACAGAAGTGAGTACGAATGTTTATTCAGTCGCAGATACACCCAACATGAGTCAAAGTTGACAAGCGTTTTAATGTTATCCGTTCCCTGCATGCCAAAGATAATATGACTGTCTCGGAGTTACAGTGTTCAGTGTTTTCTAAGTATCTGTCTTTCTGCATCTAAAAACCCCGACCAGAATCAATACCCTTCCTCGAAGATTTCTGTATCCATGCAAGAGATCATGTGAATTTGTCGTGTTGAAACCAGACATTTGCTCGTGTCAAAACACGAATCACGAAAATTTGTTTTTGCGTACACACACATATACAACACAAAAATCATCAGCAGAGTAGCAAGAGAGAAAGACAGAAGGTGACAGACAACCTTGAGAACCAGACAGGGTCGCAACTATCGGATCAGTAAATAAAATAAAATTTCGGAGACTGGTTGTATGGGACCGGAGACGATGTTTGTATACCGCGTCGTTTAGATCGAGGTAAAAAACGGAATCGATTCCCGTGCCTCTCTACTTATGATTTTCTTATCTGCAGTTCACTAGTTGGAGCCAAATAAACGACTGATAACGGCGAAAAATAGATGAGACATTCGTCGGGCAATAACCCCCTCCTCTCCCCCTGGCGTGATCCAGATACCGGAAAAACGTAAAGAAACGCCCGTCTGCGTGACCTTAGTGACTTTGACAGAAGTGAATGCTGGTGATCTACCGACGCACTCACAAATCTGACCGAAGATAGCACCACTCTGCGCGCAGAATTCGGTGCACTCGATTAGTTATTGTTTGTGTCCGTTAGGTCTGTAAGGTGGAACTTGGGTTTTCATCCTTCAATACAATCAAATGACAGAGAACACAAAGGACTACGGAAACCCTAAACGTAACGAGTCGGTGGATAGGTTGAAAGCAGATTTTGGACGTCAGCATGTCTTCGATTGCCATAGTTCACCATTTTACTGGTGTTATATAAATCTTAAAGTAGGCGCATCTGGTAAACCCCACCCGGGAGAATCAACAAAACCTATGTGCTTAATTGTGCGATTCAAAGTTCCCATAGCTTTCTGTCGTGCCACATACCGACCACCGTTTATCTTTTACCCATTATCCATTCTAATGAACAGGTTCAAGACCAGAGGTCTACCTGCAGAAAACATATACAGCACGCGCTAAAACAAACACAAGTCGTCCGATTCGTATTATGACTAGTACATGCTTGCCCATAAGTGTAGTGGAAGGGGTATACTCCATCGCCTCAAAGGCGCACTGCACTATCAGAGATGGCCGGAAACCAGACCCTGAGTCTTGGAGTGTCGGGTCTGGTAACGAGCCGGACGACAGCACCAAAGTGACCGGTGGTGGAGGGATTGGAATCTGTGACCTCTGAGGTAGTGAACGCTCTAAATCACTCAACCACTACTCGTCGACTGCTCAATGCTGGACACCTAGCCCTGTGGTAGAGAACTAAGACATCTTTTCTGATACGAAGAATGCCTTTAGTGATGTGCACGTAATAAAATCAACTGTTTTTGTTTATTTTGCAATATTCATTTGAAGACAAAACACAACCTGCTGAAATCGTGCGACCAGAAGCCGTGTCACAAATCAACGAGAATCAGTAAATTCGCCAACTGACTGACTGAATTTCACATCATTAACTGACTTTTAGCGCTAGCGGTCATGTCAAATCCGCCTACAGTTCTACGTTTTCTAGAATGAATTAGTGCTCTGGGCTGTCCCACTAAGCCGAGGAAGAACTTCCCTTTGCGCGCGAACAATCTCGTCTTACGAGCGTAAAACATAATTATAAAGGGTGTTGATCCTTATGACCAGTCGTCGCACAAAATGTATTGGTCTGACTGGTACGGGCGCCAGTGCTGAGCTAAAGACCGCTTGGCAGGATTCACCTATCACTCTATCGACCGGTTATCCTGCCGCTCGTGGTTCCGTTGACTCATGCTGGATAGGTGTTAACTACTAACGAGACTTAGCTGTCCAACAATGATGAGTCAGCCCATACACTCACAGTTAGTACGTGAAAGTTCCCATAGCTCGGATACTTGCGGGCACTGAACTGTGTATCAATTGCAAGCCGCATATTAGGATCATCCACAACAATTTCGCTTTCGTAGTTTTTACTCCACTTCCGCTAATGATCACATTTTTTGATGAAAATATAAGCTCAGCGGGATGGAAATGTGTTGCGATAGTTTTCCAATGGTATTAGTAACTGACAAGGACATAATCATCATCATAATCATCATCATCGTACGGAGTTAAACAGTAGGGCAAGTCCCACTGACCACCGCCTTCCTCACCATCTCGCACGTAGAATTAGAAAGTATGAATATACAAGATGGATAGGGAGTGGACCTACACGGGTGAAAAAAGGAAGGAATGTCCTAGTAGCCAACGTACGGAATACACAGTCTAACTGTACAAACAAGCATCGATCAGTCATTCTGATTCGACAGAAAGTGACAACACAATCGCCACTGTTCACGGTTCGCGGCCATATCTTTCAATGTCTCTAGCCAACTGGTAGACGGATCTTTTGGACCCCAACCACGAAGACGTGAAGCACCTACTTTTCCTAAGTTTGCTGTACATTTTCTCATTCCTCGCTGCCACGTCATCTGTTGACCTCCATGTGGTCTCTTCAACTCCCTAGGAGGAACGGAGAATAGGACACGGTACGGTAGACGTGTGTTTGACATACGTAACACATGCCCCAACCAATGAAGTCTACGAAGTTGGATACGCTGTGACAGAACGTTCTCCGAATTAACACCCAATACTCGCTTCCTGACCTCATCATTGCCCACTAGGCTATCCTACCCAATCCTAGCGATACTACGTAAACAACGGTGGTCAAAAACCTCAAGACGACGAATACATTCAGCACGTAGACTCCAGGTTTCGCAACCATACAACAAAACTGAACGCACCGTGGCACATTACACTCGACCTTTCAACTTCAGTGAAATATCGGGTCGACGCCACAAGTGCTTCAGTCCAGCGTACGCCGCCCGAGCCTTGGGTATACGCGTGCTCACCCCTACTACAGTGCTCCCATCTGTCGTCACGCTGCTGCCGAGGTGGGTGAAGTGGTCGACAACTGACAGCACCTCCCCATCGAGCATCAAGCCCGGGATCGTTGGCGTCCAGTCTTGTACCAGGACATAAGAATAATGCGCAAAACAAACACAGAAAATCACCCTCCGAAAATAGGAGGAGTGCGTTTTGTTTACAGACGCATATATTGACAAAATAATCCTGCGGATAGTAAAAATATTAGAAAATATCAGTAAAAGCTACAAACGCCTGTGAAGTTAGAAATGAACGTAGCCCAAACTGCTATCAGAAAGAACTCGAAATACCAGTGAACTGTGGTGTATATGTTTGTTACTATGCATTAAATGCAGGGTTCTTATACGTCGAGTTCACGAGCAGATAGCGTTGACGTTAGCAACAACGAAATACTACTGATTGGTAGCCCGAAGTTGGACGGACGTAGTGTGAAGCACCGCACGAATGAAGCTCGCAAATCGCAATCAGCTTTGGTTCGAAAACAGAAAAATACGAATAATTGAATTAAACTGAATAAAAGGAATGAGAAGACTCAAGCCAGTTCATGGTCCTTTATCGCACACTAGATCTCCGTGTCCATTAGTCAAACATTAAAATTGACAAAAAATTTCTTTTTTTCAGGGCCCAAATCAAAAGCACCGAATGAAACCCACAAATTTAACAACCGCTGGTAAAGTGTTATTCACTCCACTGATAGTTTCTCTGTTGAGCGCTTCGAAAGGTTAGAAACAATGGAATGAAAAAAAACCTAACTCCCAGCTGTGAAGACGGAAGATGCATGTCCAAGAGTTGAGATGGTTGAAACAGCATGTCCTAAGTCAGTCTGTCTACTTGACACAATCTGGTCTGACAAACAACACAGCAGAGGCCAGACACTACGTACAAGAACGGGCTGTTCCAATGAAAAAACCGTCCAGAAAATTGTGCTACATCTCAAACCAGCAATTATTGTGTGAAACTTGAACCGCTGTAAGGGCACACAGATCCATTATTACTGCAACAGCTCAGCTGGTAGCACAGCTGCCCCGTAAGCGGAATGTCGCTGTTTGGGCTTCGGCTAGCAGCGCTGGATTTGTGGATGTGAAAAATGCAAACGGATTTTCCACTATCTATACATTTAATTCATTCAGTATTAGGTTGAAGCCGGCGCAAGAGTCTGCTATAACCCAGGGACTTAAACATGGAAAGGTGAATCTGAGTGGGTTAAGGGAAAATGAACTACGCAAATCATTCAGACTGATCTAAGTATTATCCAAGGTTCAGATTTAGCAGACTGAGCACTCGTGTGAGGACCAAGTTGAATGCAAGCGATGAAGGTTTGAATCCGAATAAGACACCAATAGCATGTGCGTCTGATCAAAGAAAAAACTGAAACAAAAGATTGAAAAACGCAGCCACGGGACCGACACACTACCAAAAAAACGGAAACTGCACCTGAGGTTACAACCGATGAGCTTTCGTGTTTCTTTCAACAGACAAACTCAGTGAACTTCCGAGCTGATCGATCTGGAGAGCGGGGTTGTCGTTCTGGAATGTTTGTTATATATATACGGTCGAATTCGAGCGACCAAACGGAGATACTAGAACAAAACTCCAACCTCAATCCTAACAGAGAGGTATCAATTTAAGAACGTAAAATCGATACGGATCCTACGTTGAGTAGATGTACACGCCAAGTTTAACTTTTGTTAAACTCACCGCGATGAACAGAACAGAATTCCAGCTGCGGTAACACTGAAATAAAACATAACCCAATCGGATGGAGTCGACTTCGAACTAGCCCCGATCCTGTGCTTCCGTTCGACTGACAAAACTGAATCCGCAGGCCAACGGGTTCTTTGATCACAAAATTTGTGTTTAGTTCCCATGAGTCGATATTCCTAACCGAACGGAAAAGTTAGGGCCATTTTCAGTCGTCATAGCTTTTTCCACCGCACACTGAAATCCATCACTGCTCACAACCATTTATTATTCTCTTAGTTGACACCAAAGGGATATGTGCTTCTCACTGACGCCTTAGCGACTTGTGCGCACCTTTCAATGTGACATTATGAGTGGAAGAACCGTGAGTAACCTAAAAAGATTTGCATCGCTTGTCAGGTATAATGGAACCAAAACCTAGGTGCTATCGGAAGTCATGAAGTACGGCTGGTGTTCATTTGGGAATTCGGTAAATGTTTGCGTCGGAAACCCTGCAACTCAAGTTTGCCAAGTAATGATAAAACGCTAAAAGCCTTTTTTGGAAGACAGATTACTGGTTTAGACTTATAAAAGCAACTGCATGAAAAGAGTAATGTTCAACCAAAAACGAGCACGCACAAGAACGACGGCCAGGATGAACAGCTACCATGAACCGATCAAGATCAATGGTAACCAATGACAAACTGATCAATGAGCCCAACCCTATGAAGGCGTAAATGCCAGGTGACTCTATGCTGCTATCTGTGACAAAAGTTTATATTTGGCAAAAACAGTTTCTTGTCACAACACCGTCGTCAGTTCGATCTGCTAGAGTGAAAAATGATGAACAATGTGCGAGTAAGCACTGGAAAACCATTTGGGTGATCACAGCTGAGACAGAACGGAGCACAAATCAATGTTCGTATGACTCCAAATCAAACGAACGTAAATGGAAATAAGTACCTTCAGTAGATCTGTGTCGGTTCTCGAAGAGTTGTACCGCCATTCCTCAGGTCGGGCTGAGGCCTACGGCCAGCCATCACGAACCTTTGTCATCTCCAGTGGAGTACATTAAAGCTGCCCATCTCTTCAACTTTACCATAGAGGATGTCCTATGCAATGCGTTGTCTGCGGAGTTGTGCTCCTACAACGGGGCAGAGTTTTCGACTTAGAACACGCCGATGATATCACCTCGCTTAGTGGCAATGTACAGACACAGCGACACGCATTGGGCCGCTTGGCGATTGATATATCCAAGTATGGTATGCACCTAACACCTTCCAAGTGCAAAGTGCTTTTACAAGACTGGCAAGAGCCTGTGCCTGCACTCACCTTTTGTGGTGATCAGGCTCAGTTAGCTGACAGCTTTGAGTACCTCGGGAGCTTGATTACAACTGGAGGTGGTGCTAGGGAGATCAGTTCACGAACAGCAAGAGCAGCTTTTGCAAACCTACGATACCTGTGGCGCCGCCGTGACATCCAGCTTTCTCTTGAGGATCGGGTATGGGTGGCCCCGGTTCGCAGTGTTTTGCTCTACGTTTGTGAGACCTGGTCAATTCGTCAATTCGATGTCTTCCTGTGTTCGACAACCGATGTCTTCAGAGCATTACTCACGTTTGGTGGGTGAGTGAGTAACGACGAGGTTCGTTGTCGTGCGTTAGGTACAGATAATCGCCCTCTGACCGAGATAATCACTCTACACCGCCTCCGGTGGCTCGGACATGTTTTGCGAACACCCGCCCACCGTATACCTTCTCGTGTTCTATTCGCACGTGCTGGGCAAAGCTGGGAGAAGCAACATGGAGGTCAGTCCATGACTTGGCGTAAGGGTATGACGAATCTAGCGTCAGCCCTGCCTTCGGTTGGTGCTTCCTACCATTCTGGTTGGAGCCCGAGATGAGTATTGTCGCTGGCTACAGATGTTAACGGACATGGATCTGGATAGAAGTCAATGGCCTGGATATTATACGGCCTGTCTGTTGTACTTTCGCTTCCGTAAAGCGTAAAGTACAAAAACAAAAAACATCAAGCGAGTGGTGAAAACGGAAGAATACTTGTATTTATCTTACTTGTTAACCGTACTCTCGCATCTTGTTGTGCCTTATCCTTTCCTTTTTTGTTGTACCTAGTGAACGATATGATTCATTTTTTCGGTTCCACTCAGTAAGGCGGGGTGCAGCCTCTTCTAATGCCTTCAAACGTTTATGCCCAGTCATGGTCTCATTGGCGCACAGCTTCTCCCAGCCCTGTCCGGAGCATGCAAGTAGAGCACGGAAAACAGGACGGTGGACAGGTATTGCAAAACATCTTCGAACTAGTGAACACAGTGTAGATTGAATACGTCGGGTAGAGGGTGACTATCCACATTCTATTCACCAGAAAACGCCCCCTCCCCTAAATAAACTACGATCCTGAGGCTCCACACCGTCCGTTCCGAATATATCAAACAAGCCCAGCACAGTTATAATTTTATATCATACGGTCTACCGTTGCATGAGATTTCTTATGAAGGTCAGACACATAATATAAACTTCCCAGTCTGACAGCCCACACATTTATCTGCTTTTTAGTCTACGTGATGCTCACAAAAGAGAAGGTCGTCTTGCGTGCAATCGGAGGGTGAGAATCAAGGAAGTTACACCTCGAGATAAACAGGAATTTTGGTCTTTGAGAGGGACAGTGAACAAGTGGATCGATCGGTTCAACAATGGAAACCTATCATTTAAACTGATCAGCCAGCCTTTCCGTTATTCAAACAAGATTGTCAAAAGTCTGTTTAGAAACAAATCTCTGGAATTAATAAAAGTGATAGGATGACAGTCACCAGTCAGCACAACGGGGGTTCAGTACTTGTCTGGGGAGCCATTTGTTGGGAAAGTCGGAACGAGTTGGTATTTCCGGACGGCATCACCAAAGGCCAAGTCCACCCATAAGTCGATCCGACACATCTTGCTACCGATGGACACAGCTACTAAGGCGATTTTCAGGGACAAAAACGAGCCCGCATGCGCAGACGAGTTTCATGCGCTGATCACCCGATCTCAATATAACGGAACATTTATAAGATCAGATCGGGCGGAAAGTGAACCAGAGGTGGCAATACAAACCTCTAGGAAAGTTGAGGACTGTCTTGAAAAAGAAATAAGATTTTATGCTACAAGATACCACTAAACGATTGATAGCGAGCATGACTCGACGGTTAAATGCTGTTTTACCATCCAAAGGTGGCTGAACCATATGCTAGCAAGTGACCCACCGAAAAAGATCATACTATTCTACTCACAAAACATTTTAATGGAAGTAGTCTTGTGGAGATTGCACCAAGCTCGTCCCAAAATGTGCTACGCCTTAAACGGGAATCAAAACCGAATCGGGCCGGTATTCCATTGTAGTTATTGAATGTCTCACATGCATGAATTATGTAGTTCAAGTGTCTAAGGAACACGATTGGAACTTCAGGTGAGTGGTGGAAGCCATGTGATCAGAATTTGAATGCACGCATTGCTTCACAGTCCTCGCAAAACCCAGCCGGTTCTCATTTTTGAATTAGTCCAGGCTAGACGAACAATGACTCATGCAAGTGGATCGGTTCTGGTCCGTAATAAGGAGAATAGGGGAAGAAACGGCCGGGCAACAGAATGCACACAACTCAGTTAACTTGTGTTCCTCCATCGATCAAGCACAATAAAGTCGGACATGAACTTACCACAATTTTCATTTCCATAAAGAATTACACTAATGCACTATGTTGTGATTATTTTGGAGGGGCGTTTTTTGTGGAACAGTGAAAAACACGACGCCGAAATTGACTGTTACTGAAGCGGTATTGAAATCAGAAGTAAAAACTGTTACTGATTTCAGGTTATGTGCCAAGCAAAACATGGTACAACCGGGGGAAGTTTCTTCAAGGCTAATCGAGTATCACGATGGAACCACTAGTGCGTGAAGCTGGTGAAATCCTGTCTGGCCTTCTTTATTCGTGATGTGATCTCTTCAATAACACCCCGAACTGTACTGCGACTACCGACGTGAATAACAACATTCAAATCTTTAGGAAAACCAGAATGAAAAATCAAAGGATAATCGGGAAGGAAAGCAACAGGCAGAATAAAACTGAACACCTTCCCGCATATTCAGAAGCCTCCGAACACTGAGCAGGTAGGCTCTAACATTACGACCGGCAGAGTCTTACGCTGATAACATGGCCATCTTCAACCGATGGCATATCACAAAATGCGCAAGGCATGTTTTTACCAGCGAAGTCTATCGGGGCTGGATGCGTGAACTAATGACTAACCCTGCGTATCCGGTACTCCACGACGGACGACAGCTGATGACTGATTCTGTACTCCCATCATACTTTGCCAATGCCGAGAAGACATAAATGACCCTCAGGGTGCAAGAACCAGAGCGGATTTGTCTGCCAGGGAAGATATGAATGAGAAAACTAACAGGCAATAAGGTTGGGTACAACTTGAAAATAAAGCTCCGCAAGATTGAGCTTTATATTTTCTAGATCTGATAGCAACGAAGCGTATTTGCTAACAACGAACATCAAAAGATGGCACAGTACTATCCTCGCCTCTAGAAATGGCCAACAGCTCAACCAACTCACATAAAACAGATTTAGCTAATTAATATTACACTACACAACCGAGATGAAAATTATGTACGGAAGACTGCTCAGTTGAAAACCACATCAAGAACAAAGCACATGCATTCTCCAAGAATAGAATGTTATGCTATCTTCGTTTGGCCTGTTCGGTTACGAGGTAGTTCATGTAGTACTAAAGTCTCTGTGACAAGTAAATAAATCGGATCAGCAACATTAAAATCCGACCTACTGTAAGGCGCGGAAAAAAGATGTCTGAATTCTGAATACGGTATTGTCATTTGCCACCCGAGTTCTCCTAAGTCCGATAGGAAGCCAATATCACGAAGGTACGACGTGATTTTAGTAGAAGCAAAGCCATGATATTTGACTGCTCACAAATTCCAGGGTTGCGTCGTCAAGCCTTGCAGATAACTCCGCTGATAGTCCAAGGCTTGACTTTGAGTGATAGGGGATCTGATGAACGGGTTGTCTTTGATAGCTAACAGGTGTAATGTACAATATTCTGTTTTTCCTAGGTTCTTTAGTAGGCAGGTGACACGTGCATTCGTACGGCAAACCCAGGTACCAATAATTAGTCAATGAAACTATGAAAAAGGAACGCTTTAATTGATTCAGGACAAAAATAATCATTTTCAGCAAAGCAATCACGAGCGGGAAAACCAATTTCTACAATTGGCTTTGGTATTCCAAGGCCTGCAACGCACTCGCTACGTCATACCAACCGGATGGTTACCACCTAGCCTCCGATTGGTGATGTGAACATTAAAATCCCTAGAACCCTTAAAACCAAGTTCTCCATGGTTATTTAGTGATTAAACCGAATTCCGTACAGTTATTGTTACTATCAGCAGCACTATTAACAGTGCAGTTTATATACCATATGTCGGCTGTTGATGCGTGACTACTCGAAACGGTTGAAGTATCCAACTCAAATTCAGAGCCTCATAAAATACAAATATATATATATATATATATATACATATATATATATATATATATATATATATATATATATATATGTATCTATAATTCATATTGATAATATATGGTAGCAAATGAATAAATCACCGGGTTTACTCAATGTAGCAACGTTAAAAATCCGCGACGTACCCACTGTCACCAGATGTGAAACAGCAGACAATCCGCAGTTAACGGCATTGAGGCAGCGGAGCGCGAAAGGCTTAACAGCTCGGCTAATCAGCCCGCTGCAAAACATGTCTGTTGAATCACGTGGACTGTCTCTGCTGTACCAATCATTTTTCTGGTTGTAGGTCGACTCCACTGATCAATGCGCAAAAGGTGTGGACAGACAGACGCCAGTGTGCAGACAACACACACTACATTAGAAATAACCAACCGTCTAGACAATCGGCCAGGTGAGGGTTAGGGCGTGCTGTGCCCACATACCACTCGCGCGAATGACATCTGGTTTTTCGGGCTAGACACCATGCGTGATTCAAAACCATTGACACCCCTCGGACCGTAAAATTATCGTAGGGTTTTTGTTTAAGTAATGAACAAACAAGGTGTGGGAGTACTTCGCACCAGGACCATTGTGAGGCCAATTTATCCTGGTTATCTTATTTTTTATTTATCGACATTTCGGAGTTCATACGGCATCGAAAATACGATGCGCATAAATAACTTTTAAGGAAGGACAAGTTTTGTAGAAAAGGAAGCAACTGAAGAAATTTCCAACTGCTAAACGTGCATGAACACGTAAGATTGGACTTATTGCAGGGTAATACTGACTAGATTATCCGATACTATCTAGATGAATTTATGAAAACAAAAAGGAATGCACTTATAACGTCGATTCAAGCCAATCTCTGGTATCGACTGTAAAAAGAGCCTACGTTAGGGACAACCAAGATGCCCGTGGATACAGTCAGTGCACGTCGTTAACTGAAAACCGTCCGTCAGCTAAATTCGCCTCCATATGTTAGGTTTAGCCAAGTTCTATGAAGTGATAGTCAGTGCACTTTGTTAGAGTTGTGGGTTGTCCGCGTGAACGTATGGATGCGCTTTGTTTGTGATGAATTGTGACATGGTATTCCAAGGCGTGGACCATCTAAAATGGATGACAAAGGGTGTTCGTACCACACACAACAAGATCGAATATTCTCGGTAAGCTTCATCCGATGGAAGTCATAGCCAACGGATAAGGTGTATTGAGCAAACGCTGGTACACGTTGGGTCACAGCATGTACAGCACAACATAAGGGGAATGTGAAGTCAAAAGTGCTTCCGAGCCTTATTCTGATAATAATGAAAGTTATTCATTGGTATATGTTGTTCGGTTCGCACCACGAATTCACTTCCGGAAGGCAGGGTAATTTGAAAGTCTGAGGTTCACCACACTATGGATAGCAATGCAATTCAAAGCGGCTGATTATCGGTCGTCATGGGGATGTTGATTAAATCAGGGTGGCCCTTCGACTGACTGAGCTACACTTTCCCCTGCTGTCACTCTGAGTTTTATTGTTATCCTCCTTGAAATAATCATGCCCACCAGTGGTTCACACACTCGACTGGAAATGTTCCATCTAAAATATGGTGCATCTTGCGTGCCTTGCGACTCTCATGTGGTTGCGGTTGATTCAGATTGATTCTGGACTGAAAAACGAAAACAAGCCGGATGGTAAGTTGGTCTTATCTACACCCCTCCGGCTAAGATGACTGTGATCTCTTGATCAGTGCGATCGTTCGACCGCTCGTTTGTAAGATCTCGGATCTGACACACACTCTGAGTACACGAACTCATATTCATCTTTCTGCGGCTTGTGTTCAAGAATCCTGGCTGAACGAGAATGTTGACGACTCTTTGGTGGGCATTGATGGATTTCAGTGCTATGGGCAAGATAAGTTACTGGTCAGTAAAAAATATGGAGGCAAGATCGCAGTCCACGTCAACCTGCCTTGAAGCAGCAAGTCCACTGGTGTTTTTAAGAACTCTCCAAACGGTATTGACTGTCTGACCCTTCAGAGTTATCCAAGATCTGCTCATTTTCTAAGTAGAATTATAATAAACATATATACCATCCCATTTTGTCCACAGTCAGACAAAAACTCTTTCTACGATGCACTTATACCGTTTTCAGTTCCTCTTTGTTTGAAGGTTTACAAGTGATTGTTCGAGATTTCAATCAAGATATCGCTCCCCCAACAGAACAAATTCAGTGTTAAACAAAGCAATTAACAACCATCCTCCGTTATTCTCTCTTAGATTGAAAAAACCTATTTCCACAAGCCATCGTACCCCACTTCTTTTGAGGCCGAAAATGTATTCACACCATGTTCATAGGTACTTCACAAAAACGAACCAGTTAGAACTTAACTTTCGAAACTTACCGTCCAGTAACATCTCTCTACTAAAAGCGGCCTTCAATATTCACTTGTTTATAGTTTTCCTCCTGATCACTCTTTCGAGCTGTTGAACTTTGTATTGGAACTCTCAGTGTCATCTCCAACCTGAGTTATCCAATTGGAACTGTACTTCCGGTGATAGGGTGGCCTCTTCACTACTAAGGTTTCTCAAAAGGCAAACGAAATGTGCCTACAAATCTCACTGAGGTTTGGAAGTCAAACGCTGCTCCAACCGCACCATTTCGAAGGAGTAAGAACCCAAGACACTATGACTCTGTATAAAGCTAGCTTGAGGTGAGAAAACCAAACACTCCAATGATGACGTTGATGTTGACCAAGTCAATGCTACTTTTATACATCCCTTCAGTGACTGTCCTCCTCCGATTTCTCCCTGTGTTAGTACGGACTTTGAACATTTCTATAATATATAATCACGCAACTACTTGCGAGTAGTATGTGGGATTGATGAATATTTGTTTCGCTGTTTTGCTATAATAATCGGAATGAATTGAACTGATAGGACGTATTGAAATTGCCCCCACCCAGAAGACCAAGGCCGCTAAATAGCACGTTCATTGTATTGCAGAACTGGTTCGAATAAGTATGTTTAATTAGAGATTATAATTGGTATACGCAAAGATGACCAATCACACGGAATTTTTGTCGGAATTGTCCTCTGTGATCCTGATTGGTTGAGGCTCATCCGTGTACGTAGTTACGAAGCTGTACCTGACTGTATCACGTGTGACAGCTGCTGAATCACCACACTTTTTCTACGTCCGACAAGTTTAAATTTCTTCCAAGTTCTGAAACTTGTTTGTGCAGGTCCAGATGGCTTCTCTCCTGCAATTCTCAGGCATCGGCCTCCCAGCTTGCGGAACGGCCGGCATTCTGCTGAAGGAATCGCTATCAAACTGTTTAGTCCTTGATTTCTGCAGATCAGTCACTATTTTTGCTGTTCCAAAGGTCCCCAACACAACTGGTACAGAAAGCAGTTTTCGTGTGATAGATATTATATAAGAAGCATTAACAGTTTCCGAGAAGGCTAAGTTTAATCCTCTCCAGACCCACTTGAACTTACCTCCTGACCCTTGTCAGTTTGCCTACAAACCCAAAAGATCCACTCTGGATGCTGTAGCTGTTGCTTTTGATTAAAGTCACACATAAAACACGGACAACCAATCAGTATTCCTCTCGTGCACGGTCGTACGCTTGCTTGGTGTTGACATCTAGTCGTGCTTTGGCTTGGACGGTATTGAGTGACCGATGTTTCTATGTATCGATTGATCTCAGTTGTTTACGCGTGCGAGCACATGCAGCTCAGATCTTTTACTCGCTCGCTCATTCACTTGCTTACTCGTTCACAGATTAGGCGCCGGCTGCTTTGTGAGTACATTTTCATGCTTACAAATAAATGGAGCACATTAGTTACGCGTTCTGCTGCTTGTGATTATGAACACAGCATTTGACCTTTCAGGCATGGGACCAGTTTTGCGAATTTATACTTACAGTGAATGGTGGGTGAATTACGATTTACTGAGATTCAACTATACTATTCATCAGACCTACACACTAATGCATTAAAGCTCTGGCTACAAGTATATCTGCTGATACAATTGCAACGTTATCGAGTCTACCTGTTTAAGATTGTAAAGCAAAATGTATCCGAATCTCGGTTGACACTTACAAATATGCGCGATTTGGACCAGAGTACTAAGTTTTAAATTTTGCAAGTTTTTCGTTGATTGAAGGTTTTTGTTTTTGTTGAATGCCAAGCTCTATTCGCTACAACTCTCCCTCTTTCATGTCCTGTGTACATCTTCCATTCAACCGACGCTTGTTAAACACTGCTTTGTGTTTCACCACATGTGTACTACTATTACTGCGATTTCTGCTACTCGGACTGCTGCTACTATACTGCGACTTCGGTGATTACTACTGCAATGCTACCACAGTGACTGCTACTACAGTTACTGCTACTGCTGATAATACAGATGCTACCAAAACTGCAACTAATACTGCTACTACAACTACTATGGCGACTACTGGTGCTACTACTTCTATTACTGCGGTGACCATTGCTATAGCTACTACTACTACTACTACTACTACTACTACTACTACTACTACTACTACTACTACTACTACTACTACTACTACTACTACTACTACTACCACCACCACCACTACTACTACTACTACTACTACTACTACTCCCGTTGCCAATAATATTCTGAATAACATTACAAATACGTCACCCGTTGTCCAGCGTGGATGTCCTTCTTCGGGAAAGGTGATGTTGTGTTCGGACTGAATAGTAATGCATGACGCACGAAAAATCGACCATCTCCCCCTCATACTTTAACACACATTTGTTGACGTTTTATCATCCCATGTTTGTTGACTGATCGATTTCGTCATCTATCTATTAATCTCGCTTGATGCGACACGAATGTACGCTAGCTCATGAATACAACTGAGCTCGCTGACATTTCTTTCATAATCTACATTTTCTGACTTACCTGTTGCTTGCTTGCTGGCTACGCCGAGTTTTGTGTTTGCTCTCTTACAAATAAATTCAGTGCCAAAATTACGTGTTCTACTATTACAACAGTCACCTCCTAACATTCTCCATTTCACGGAGAATAAACTGAGACAGGTTAGTCTTTCTTCATTTAACTTATGCTTCTGGCCGTCCACCATTTTGGTGGCAACAAGTTGCAGCCACTCTATGCATCTTATGTCTCACGGCAGATATGGCGACCCTTCTTGCACACAGTGTTTTGAGTGGGGTCGAACCACCGCTTGATATAATGGCAAAAAGACTTCGGGTTTGGTTGATATCTCAGCCGGTCTGAGTTGGAAAGTCGTCTATGAGCGGGCCCAGTTGTCTTCGGGCACTGGGTAGATGGTGTAAAGTCATGGGCGGTACTGACTCCTAAGTCTCGCATCATCTTTGTTAACATAACCTCTAGTGAACCTTGGGGGATGTCGTCTTAAAGTGGGACGGAGGAAGCTGTAAGCAGCTGGCATTTGGAGACGCTTAATGGGAGGTCTCATTTTGATGTCCAAAGCATCACGACTTGGATATCAACTGCCATGTGGCTTCTTTTTTCATGGCCTCTCTTACTTGCCTGTCGTCCGCAAATATGTACCAGTGCTTTTTTAGGTAGTTCGTGAGGTCGTTAATGCACAGCAGAAACAGAGGAGGGGGGGGGGGAGGGGGGCTAGGACGGATCCCTGTAGAACTCCACTGACCACCTCTTCCGGGCTGGACTGGTGGTCGCCAACCTTAACTCGAAACCTTCTGCCTTCAAGAAATTGAGTGATCCAACTTTCCAGTGGGCCACCGGGATCAAAGTCAAGCATTTTTACTGATAAAACTTGTGGTTCACAGCGTCAAAATCTTTGCTGAAATCTAAGTGGCAGACTTCGACCTCTAGTCCTTCGTCAAGGAGGCGGAAAAATATTCGGCTTGTAACGCAGTAGCGGCCTATCTCAAAGCCATGTTGTACATTACTTAGCCTGCCGTTTTCGATAAGAACAGACAACAATGCAGTCTCTGTTCAGTCTTTCCACGCACTTGTCTACTACGCTGGTTAGGCTGCAGTGTAATGACGAGGGCAATACGGATGAGGACAATTTTATTTGGGCGGCCGAAGAGGTCAAGTCGGCGAAACCTGTACAATCTTTTATATGGTTCTTTTTCCAGACCGCACAGCCGCAACATTGACCTGCCGGCTGACCGAGCACTTCGTCTTCTTTCTGGTCAGTTGCCCGCGGCCATCAGCTTGATTCTTTTGCGCACTATTTCTGTTAGGCAGGTCCGATTGTTCCGGTTGACAGCTTGATCGGTAGTCCCTCATATGGGCTATCTTGTTGGCTGCCTGAGATCCGCCGCTTCCCTCTGCTAGTCCGTAGGCCTCTTACTGTCTTCTGCAGAAAGCTTCCGACATATTCAGCGTGTGTTCTTTGGTCTGTGGCTCTCGACTGGTCGGCCCGATTGCTTTGGTATTCACATAGTTCTCTTGATCCAGCAGTCCCAGCTACAGTGGGTGGGTAGTTTTTGCGTCGGTTCTGGCCATTTTTGCTAATGGCTACAACTAAGGCTTTTTTAGTCACTGGAGTTTCTGTCTTCATGAATGGAAGCGATGTGTTATGTTCCAAATTCGGTAGATAGAACGAAAGCACACGTGAACGGGGAATGTGTATTCAGAATAAACGAACGGCAAGTACGAACATCAACACAAGAACGAGATTGTCCAAGCAAAAGTAAACTGTCAATCAATATCAATCTGCCACGAGGTAATCTGCATGTGATTGGTGGAATAAGACAAGGCAGAACGTGGTGCAGATAGGTATTTGATATGCAAGTGTGAGCCGAATAAGACAGGAGTGAATCACGAGAAGGTGTTCACGACGCATGAATAGACCTCACGGCATCATGTGACTGATTCAACCGCACCAGACGATGAACAGCAATCGAGTGAGGTGACATTATGCCTAAGAGTTATCCTATTGCTGGGTGGAAGTCATCCGATTACGCTGTCTTATGCGGATTTATTCCTCCCAGGATCTCTAAGACTACGTGCGAGGTAACCTCTACGTCCTCTAGTGTGGGCACATTCTGGAGAGGGAAACTGTCATTTATGAACCACTTTCTGCCCGGTATATATTCTGATGGAATTTCGGCGACACGTAGGTGGGGGCTTTGGTAGATGACCGATAGGCCGATGAGCATTTTAGTAGACCTCCACCGGCGGCACGAGCGCGTTGCGGCATCGTAATATGGTCCCCTAAATGACTGATGCAACATGAAACTTATGAGGTTGATGGAGGCTTGTGCGCGGTACACCACCGACTAGATTGAAGGGTAACCTCGACATCGATGGTTACCGTCCGGTAGCAGCTGCCGTGAACGTTGGCTTTGGTGTTGTTCTGGCCACCGATGAGACGAAGGCTGAAGCGCGCACGCACACGAGAGGAATCAGTGTCTACAGACGTGAACCAAAATGATTGACATCTTTGAATTTATCCACGCCAGTGATAGCCGATAGCAATGTGGTCGATCTGAGTCTAACGCTATGAAGGCGTGGGAGGACGCCAGATTAGTTGGTGCCGCTTTTTGTGTGGGAAATTTTTACCTGCTAGGTGTTTTGTACCGTCCCACTAACTCTAGTGAGAACTCAGTTCTGCCTGAGAACCATTTCCGACTTATTGGTGTAAAATACTTTTTTTTAATAGGATATGCGCTCGTCATAAGGGAAACCGTGTATAAAAGCTCATTGGTCTACTAATAGACCTAAACGGCTCCAGTGGCTGGTTTATCTGGCTGCTGCCGGCTTATTTGATTTGGCTCCGATCGAATGTTAACCGCTGACTGATCCATTAATCTCCCGACTCGCTCTGATCTTACCTAATAACACAAGCCCGTAATAGCCCAAGTACAATTGTTAGGTATGATTCCCATTTTCTATTCCATCTTACAGAATGTAGGGAGAAAGCGAAAATGTACCGTGTGTGTGAGTTTATGTGAACATGCATGACTATGACACACGGACGGGTGAGATGTCTTAGATGTAGCCGACTGAACCCACGTGACATGTGATCACAGCGCGAGTGAGTATCACTGGAAGACGTGTGGATTGGTCCAGTATTGATTGCCTCGACTTCATCGCTAATGCTAGCACGGTTCTCCGGTAAACGGCGCACGGCGAAGACAGGAACGGTGCGAAATGTGGGATGTGATTCGCTAATATTGAAGATTGCATTGGCCGTCTAAAGTTGCTACCCTGTGATCGATTTGTGTGTGTAGTACATTGGTCATTCGGGAAAGATGATCGAGTTGGGATGGAGATACACGCAGATTACTTGGTAAGATTGAAGAAAGATCATTCTGTTCATAATAGCTCGCAATATGTTGAATAATATCAGATAAGTTATTAAATTCCTCTTCGCTTGATACAGTATGACAAATAATTGTGACATCAGCAATATTTAATTACAGTTTCGGATTAGCCAGACGGAAAGTTGATAAGTTCTTTCTTAGTAACAATGGCGAAAAAGCAACAACCTGAAGAACGCGAGATCCATTAATTAGGAACCCAGACAACTGGTAGACCAATCTAATGAAATATGAACCTTACAGATTTAACGGAATTGTTTCACAATTTTGAGTTAGAGTGGTTAGATGGGACACATAATATCATTCTATTTGGCTAACACTTCAGTGGCGTGCCTTTGTTTTGTTTTTTCACTCAAAGGAAATTATCGATGGACCTGCTCTTCCATGTTAACATACCTAGGTCGGCTGTTGTGAAGGATAGCAAGGGAGAACTGATTTACCGTCAAAATCTTCGGAACTGATAGTTAGGTTAGTCGGAACAAAGGGTTCACACAGAACGGAAAATTATAGTTGCTTTAAAAAGCTGCAGTTCTGGCATAATTTCTAGGTTTAGTGCAAACTGAATTGACGTACTCTATTCTCATTCCTCACCATTCATCCTCGCCATGTTATCTAAATGATTAAATTCATACTTCTCGTGAATTAGAACCGTAGAGGCTCACTTGATGCAGACTTTAACAGATTTACTTTGAATTGCTAACAATAGTCAAGTAGAACTACCTGAGGATGCTAAAACTGTCTCCAATGTGGGTAAAAACGTAATGGCTTGTACTACTTTGCTCGTCCATTTCGACGTTTCGGGCTCAACTGAGTAAAGCCATCGATGCCTCTCACAAAGCGATAGGCTAAGTGCTCCAGCACTGATCTACATCACAATGAAACCTTTGGCATTTTTCTGTCGACATATCCTACCAGCTGAAAATAAATATTCTACATTTAGTCGGGAACTATTTTCGACATATCCTCGAAGGCAGACAATTCATCATCCTTACCGGCTATGATTGTCACAGTCAAGATGATAAACACTCACCGCTTGAGTCGCGTCATTTAGACTTCGTACCACAGTTTTCCAGTGATGTTCATCATATTTGTGGCACTGAAAACGTCGTGGCTGATGCTCCTTCTAGACTAGACACTATTTATAGTCAGCCACGGGTCATAGACCTCGATAATTTGGCTGCAGCCCAAAGTTCGGAATTGGATTTCACAGATCCAAGCCAAATATCACCAATTAAACCTTCGAAGTTTCCATTAGCCACTTCCTCAGGCTCGATAATGTGTGACACAACTTTGCCACACCCACACCCCATCATACCCACGACATGACGCCGCATAATCTTTGACGTTTTGCATAATTTAGCCCACTCTGGCGTCCGAGCCACCACTAAGCTAGTTGCAGGTAGGTACGTCTGGCACGGCATGCAAAAGGATATTTGTAATTGGGCTCGTTCATGCGTTCAGTGCCAACGATGGAAGGTGAATAGAAATACAATTGCTCCATTAGGTCACTTTCCAGTTGTATCCTCACGGTTTTCTCAAATTCACATGAATATCGTTGGTCCTGTCAGTCCCTGTAAAGGTTTCCACTACCTTCTTACCATAGTCCGCCGTTTCACTCCTTGGCCAGAGGCTGTTCCCATTATCACTGTAGAGACAGAAACCGTAGAAGCTGCTTTCATGGAACGTTGGGTTTCATATATGGTTGCCCTGCAACGTCAAATACTGATCGCGGCGCACAATTTGAGTCAGATTTTTGGTGTGTTAATGTGTACGTTAGGTTGTCACCGCTCTCGAACGACACCCTTCTACGGGGAGGGGAGTTGTTGTAGCGACTGAGTTTGAATGTGTAAATTCATTACAAAAAATTACCATAGAGTAATATAGAGAATTAGCACTTAACACTAAGCAGTTTGTATGTTGTTCGATGCCACCGGGCTGTTTGTTCTTTTTCTGCTTGCAGAAGGGACAGTTGGCTTCCGCCAATTGAAAAACACACTTTTGACTGTTCTGCTTGCAGACAGTAGAAACTTAGCTCCCCTTACTAGTATCGTGTTCGTTGTCGCTTTAATACGTAAAAGTGATCGACATTTTTTCAATGCAATCAGTCTTTCACCTATCCTACTGAATTTTACTCGCGTTTGTCAGCCTTTGGGACTTTTGGCTTGTTGCCCGACTCGTAGGTCATTCTCGGGAACGTTAGTACCTGGTGTCTGGAGTACCAAACACTGGTAGAACTTCAGTATGGAGTTCTCCTTTACATTGTTGCACGTAGCCCTACTGCCGCCGTCGAGGTATGGTTCTCCTACCATCTCTCTTAGGGCTGCTTTGGATCGTACATAGCCGAAGTATCTCTTTGGACTTGATTTTGCTTTTGAAACTAGTTTTAGTTCAAACTTGAACTTTGTCAAAAGTGGGATCTTGGCAGCTGTAGATGACAGCTGGTATCACTGCTGTACAGTAAGCACTTTCTTTCAGTTTCAGCGAGATATCAGGTAGTCACCACAAGCTATGATGCATCGTCGCACAGCTAACTAGGCAAGTGAACTGAGTGGCTACGACCAGACAGTCTCTGTCTATAGCACTAGTCTGTCAAGTTCGCCAGTCGAGGCTCTAGTCATCTACTCCGGGTTCGTATTCTTCGTGATCTTCCCGAAACTAGCTCAGGGAGAGAGAGTATTATTTCTCTGTAGCAAGATGGCGGCCAGTAATCCGAGCAACGTGCTAACTGTCAGTTTTCTCGATGAAATCCCTGCCTCAAGTCTTGAATGACTCGATGGATATATTTGATGAGCATCTGTGAAACCTAAGTCTACCCTGACTAAGTTGTGTATTAAAATAAACCTTACCCTTTACTACGCACACCGACAAATTCTGACAAAACGAAAATGTTGTCAACTTTATTTAGTACATGTTCATTCATGCATGAAGTAATACATGGAATTATTCGTAGACAATGTAGTGACCAATGGTAAAGCGATCCGTTTACATCAGGACGATCTGACTACCAGGGTTTGGTTACATCTGATTAGTTGAATCTTGGACATGAAACTATGGCGTACCGTACCACGTGCAGAAGCGTTCAAATCACCACAACATTTCATTACTGATTAACCTCTGGGATGTCGCGTAGAACTGCAGTACACTAGTGAGAAAATTGAATCCCTTGAGGTTTGGGCACGTTCATTTCCATCTCAGATTTAATGTGGAGCGTGCGTTGTTATTTACGCCATGCTTGACCACTTCAGAGAGAAGTTCTATCAATGTGAATTTTTCTCATCCCTTCTGGGGCCATCCACGCTTATCGACCCATAGTCAGCTGACGCTACTGACGCACACACGCTCGTACGGCGCTTTCGTGTACAGGTTTGATCGTTCACTTTTCTGATAAACGCGTCTGCATTCACACCACGTCATACTTTTCCCCACACTAGTACCGATGTGAGGCTGAACCGATCTTTTCACAAGTTGCGTATCAGCTGTCTTTGGTTGTCATTTCCAACGCACTCCACTCTCAACGTTTATGGCTTAACAAATGCGTAACACAAAATGAGATCTGTTTTTTTTTTCTCCGCAATCTGTTTCCGTATTAGTATGGCATTGTATTTCATTGGAGTGATGAGCTCTGAGCTCCAAAAGGTCCCATACAGTCGGAAGCAATGTCCGATTTCTCTTTCCAAACAGTCTCAGGACTGCATTATACAATGGCGCTCGGGATGTTTCTCTATTCCAGAAGCATCAAATAAATGTCCGTTTCAGATTTTTGCAACAGTCGATATTCCTTTCGCTACCTTCGTTGTCTACTTGGCCTTGTCATTGGGTTGTCTGTGATATGGAATACTGGTCCGATCTTCGAACGCCCTCTCTGACTGAACTGCCGGAATTTCATACCCGTGAATTTTGGCCCGCTGTCAAAATAGTGTCTCCTGGATTTCGTGTCGGGTGAAATGAGATCACAATCAGTAGTTCTCGTTGGATATGGTATGAAGCGGGTCAATTTCGAAGAAATAACTAATAATTTTTATGTTCACAAAACAAAACCCCAGTAGGAAGGGAATGTATTCCGTAACCAGAACCGCATAACAGCAATCTGAAATCTACAAACTTAGATTTGAATGAAACATGATTCACATCTCGATCAACCAATAAGTGACAAGAGCAAATCATTCAGTCGCCCTAAGGCACGTGACTCGTTGGCAAGTTCATATAGACACACACGAACATGCACGCAACAAGTAGACAGTGTTCACTGTCAGTACACGGCACGATATGCTAACCCCGCTCAAGATATAACACCATCTCCCCTTTTCTCACTGAGTTAAAAGTAATACTCAACTTGAAATCGTTCGCGGCTAAATCTTCGAAGCATCGCGTTGTTTGCCGCAGAAAGGCTTGGAAACGGTGTAGTACTCGATGAAAGTGGCTTCGGTGGCCGTTTACCACAAAGCCTGTTATAAAGTTGACCAGAGTTTACCTTAGTGCCCTCCTCCAGCAGGTACGTACTGTGAGACTGAAAGCTTTCAACTTTTGCTGGGAAAGACAGCATGTCCTCTCTTTTGCGAACTTGATATTTGCGAAGTGTGACAAATGTTTTAGGTTTAACTGTTTGACTGTATCGCCTGTATTTATTTTGGTATTTGTTCTCCGCTCCTCTTCTTCCGGTTTTGGATCATTGTACTCCAGTCGCACAGCGTTCAGTTGCGTTCCTATTCGCCTGCCGAACATCAGATGTGAAAGAGTCTTTCCGGTGGCAGTATGCAATGTAGTTCCGTAAGCGGCCAATGCAGCAGTCAGGGACATCTCCCACTTCTCCCTTCCAATGGCTGTGGTTTGGATGATTTCTTTCAATGTGTGATTTAAGAGTTCCACCATGCCATTTGCTGCGAGATTGTACGGAACCGTACGCACACGGCGAACGTCGTTCTGATGAGGGTAATTCCTTATTTAATAACTTCAAAATTGAGGACCGTTGTCGGTGGATATTTCTTCTGGCAGACCGAACCTCACAGTTAGGTATTGTAACCATCGCAGAATTATCGACGTAGTGATTTCTAGGCATAGAAAAGCGTCTGGCCACTTGGATTAGAAACAGGTGGCAACCAGAACGTTTCGCTGGTGATAAGGGCCGTTTTCCAAACGGTCCCATGGTATCAATTGAAATTTCCGCCCAAGGTTTCATTGGATACTCAGTGAGCTGAACAGGTGTATTCAGTGGCTTCGAGGTTTTAGCAGAATGCTGATAAGGCGCGCATTCTCTTAACGAAGCCTCAACACCGGAGTTGAATCGTTGCCACCGGTAGTAGTCATGATGCATGTTTGTTTAGCATGTGTAAATCAGTACAGACTCATACAGACCAATCTTTCTTGAGAACAGCAACCAAAGGGTGTACCCATTCAGAGCGTCGCTTTGGTTCAGTTATATCGTTCTCGAGCATATTCCGTAGCAAGCAGTGTTGCCTCTCATACTCGAAAACCCCAGCGGTCAGAATCTGCCAGATGCCTGTAGGTGGTTATAATATTCGCAATACCCGAACTGATAAGAGGTCTTGAAATCTCTCTCACCCGGGACTACGCAAACCAGAGTAGCAAGAATGCCTAGGCTGCGAAACAGCACATTCATTGTATTGCAGAAGTGGTTTGTATAAGTATGTTAAATCAGAGAAAATATAATTCATAGACTAGAAATTGACGAAACACAAGGAGCTTTTTGCTGTGTCTGACCTTGGCGATCCCGACTGGATGATGCTCATTCACGTGCGCATCTACGAAGTTGTACCTGACTGTATGAAGTGTGACGGTGCCTGAATCACCATAGTAGTTCTCGAAGCAGTGTTGTTTCTTTCCTCTGACTGTTCTCACGGGTTAGACATAGTCCACTCCGAGATCCGTAGTCTTCAATCTGACTGCTCATACCAGACCAGTAGGAAACTTCATTTGTTCTTCGAATGATACTGCTTAGGTCGTTGTGTAACAAATGAAGCCTCTTCATTAATTCATCTCAGAGTTGTTTCCAGATAAACAGTCAGTCTCCATTGAAAACCAAACGCTTATCAATAGAGGGCAATTCTCGCTCTTTGACCAAAAGAACAAGCTGTGTTTGCAAATATTCTTTTGATTTGGGTTTCAAAGTTTTCTCCGGGGCCATCCGTTAGAAACGAACTTTATGAGTTGTTGGATGATGTCGTCACCAGCAGTCGCCTTTTGTGCTTTGACGAGATCACTATCTGTAGCACTCAAATCAATCATCAAAATACGTTCAAATTTCAACGGCACACTATTGTCATTCGTGGAACACGCCCGAGATAGTTTATCCACTATAACCATCACGACGAGATTGCACTTTGATGTGGTATGATGACTTACGTGCCTCCATGACCCAAAGAACTATGCGGGGTGGCTTCCTTAAGCCACATATGTAGGTAACATTTCTCACACAAAAAGTAGCACCAACTAATCTGGCGTCCTCCCACGCCTTCATAGCGTTAGACTCAGATCGACCACATTGCTATCGGCTATCACTGGCGTGGATAAATTCAAAGATGTCAATCATTTTGGTTCACGTCTGTAGACACTGATTCCTCTCGTGTGCGTGCGCGCTTCAGCCCTCGTCTCATCGGTGGCCAAAACAACACCAAAGCCAACGTTCACGGCAGCTGCTACCGGACGGTAACCATCGATCTACCTTCCAAGCAGAATTATCCATCAGGATATAGATGCAGTCAAATGCCACATGCGTGGCGTACGGCTTGACGGAATCAATGTGTTGAACGGAAATGGAAATCTCCGCATGACATGCATCTGTTCACAGGTTTGTGAAACACTGTAGCTTCGGAATGACGTGACTGGTTGACATGTGCTTGGTGGATACGGCGTGGGTGCAGTGGCTCGGACATCTTTTGTTGGAACAAAATTGTGCTCTCGTGTGTGGTGGCGGATTGCACATCATCAAATTGCTCACAAATTTTGCGAGCCTCTGAAAAGTTCAAGTTCTTCTGTTCTAGCAAGCGCTGCTGTAGGGTGATGTTGTTGATTCCGGAAATTAATCAATCACATAGCATTTCCTCCAACGGATCTCCATAGTTGCAGTCGGCAGCCTGTTGATTCGGTTTTAGAATAAATTCTCGACAAGACATATTTTGTCTTCACACCAGCGAATTGAATATCGCGCGTCCGGTGGCCTGGAAATTGACTGGCATAACATGGATCAGTGGAAGGTCTTTCATTTTTCTCAAACGGTAGTTTTGCGGTCGCATCAAGTTATGTCATGTTCTTCATTAACGAATACAAATCGCGGTCATCCGCAGTGGGGAATAAAGCCGACTGATCTTGCTTAGCTCTTTTACAAATACTGCACCATAGCTTGAGTCGTTCGACCCATTCCTCAATCTGGGATGGATTGCTGTGTAAGTTCAAGTTTTCAATGGTCAGTGACTCCATACCGCGATGCCAGTTGTAAGAATCGTATCTAACCGGCCAATCGTATGCAATGAAATAACTTGGACTCGGACTACGTCCCCTGGAAGAACGACAGGAAGGGTCAAGAACATCAAAAATGTATTCTGTTACATTTGGTTGGTGCTCACTCGTTTATATACAGAAATAGGCATATGCTTATTGGCAGATAATGTGCTGACCAATCACAAGGTGACTTCTCCTTATCTACACGATCAAACAGTTAAGGTCCGACTGTACCCGATTGGTTGGATAGTGGAAATGAAGTTATATCACTCTGCACCGCGTGTAGAGACAGTTGAGTTACTACACTGTTTCTTTAGACAGACTGAACCTCGAAGATAGGTCTTGCAGCCATCGCATAATTACTGAAATAGGGATTTTTAAGCATAGAAAAGCCTTTGGTCATTTGGAGTAGAAATATGTGGCAACCAGAAGGTTTTCGCTGGTGATTAGAAGCGTTTCCAAAAGGTCCCATATAATCAGTTGCCATTTTCGCGGACATATGTACAACAACCAAGAACACACACACTAACCAAGTCGAAACCGAATAACTGGAAACCGTGGCCAAACAGCTTCATTCCATGGCGACATATACACGCTGATTTCTGCGGTCCGTTCCTCAACAGATACCAGGCTCTCATATTGGTAGATTCATACTCAAAATGGCCTGGAGTATTTTAAACATCAACGCCAACCACGTCGGTTGTCATTCAGGCTCTGAGGAATTGCTTCATCCGGGAAGGCATCCCACAAGTGCTCGTCACAGAAAATGGTTTCCGATTCCGTGCGTCTGAGTTGAAATACTGGTTAGATAATATTGGATGTCGACATCTTCGAACGGCATCTCGCCACCCATGTTCTAACGGTGCTGCAGAATATTTGGTACGTACTCTAAAGAGTGCTATCGCCTCAGCCACTCCGAAGACACTGCCGGAATTGGAGACGTTTCAGGACAATTTTCTATTGCAATGTCGCAGTGCATTCGACGACGAAAGAAACTCCGGCCATGTTTTTCAAATCGAGAAGTCTCAGATCATCACTAATATCTTTGGATTCCAGCGATGTGGCCCGGCCCGGCCCTCAGGTACGCAGTCAACTCAGTGCGCACGTTGTGCCTTGGAGAAGCGAACGAATAACCGTGTGCGATCCAGGCCACTGCACTTAAACACAAAAACGTGTACGTGATTACGTCTGCGTTTGTGTGTGCGTGTGTGTATGTGCAGCTGAATGATGAATAAAACGCACGCTGTGATAGTCTTTGTAGCCATCAATTATTCGGCTGAAAATGGTGCTTCAGGAGCCAAATTCAACCGTCTATTAACTGGAAGCAATGGAAGTTCCGCAGGTCCTGTTTCAATCTATAAATCATCCCCCAGTGCCTCCGATTACGTTCTGAACATTCGCACGTGACTTACAATCCCTATGGTGATCTTTGTCACAGATGAGCTGGAAACGGTTGTTATGACTGATAAACTAAAAGGTTGTTGGCAGTTACTATGTTTTCCGCCAGGAGAAACTGAAATGACTTTCACCGGTCTCTATCTGACAGCTCGACAAAATCTTTTGAATGAGATTTTCCCATCACACGACAGAGATTTAACCCGTAGTCCAGTTGGTGGTTGGTTTGGCAAATTAATAGTACACCACATGTCCGAGACCATTAAACGCCATTATGTGATCAGTAGGTGGCATTAAAAGCCGAACCAATGCATTTGGCCTTGTAAAGCGTATCGGGTTTCCACGGTGGGTTACTCAACCTCAAGATCCATCCAGTCAGAGTTCATGTGCAAGAAGATATGCCCAAGCGAAATGAGAAGTAACAATTGTAGTTGCACACCTTAACAGCCAAAATGATGCCATTATTCATAGTTTTCCCCCTGGTTTTCAATTCCGATGATTATTTTGATATTCAAGTTAGGCCGTTGCTGAGATGCAGGAATCACTGAACCACCGCAATCAATGAACTGTTACTGGTTGTTACAAGGGAATTAGACCCACTGAATACTCACATATTCACCAGACCGATGTGAGTACAAACGACTGAACCAAGAACAGGTTAACGATAAATATTGTGACAACGAATGGTATATTATCGAGCGAATATTACTTAAATGATTATTTTACTCGGATTTTCTACACAAGCGCTTATAATAGAACAACACTGCCAGTTTATTGGCAGTAGGCGCATCCGTATTGATTGATATACCAAAAACAGCGTGGTAGGATTACGCCGGTAGCCCTTTACGACCACTCCGCGCTAAAATGAACTGTTTTTGGCATTTTAATTGGCAAATCTCGGTATTGATCATCATCATCTCAAGCGGACAATCCAGAGCGTTTTTTTACCGGACGTCAAAATCTAACTACTTCTGTCGTTCTCAGTAGCATATGTAGATATTCAACCCTCCAAGGCTGGATACACATTCCACGCACACTGTCTATGCTCCATTCGAAACTGTCGGGCATCTCTGGCTGTCATAGAGGTCGACATCTGATCAAGCTTACCTTGGCGATTCTGATCATTCCGGACGGGAGCTGGGTGGCGCAGTGGTGACGCACAGGCCTGCGAGCTGAAAAGAACCGGGTTCAAACACTGGGTGTGACAGAGGATAGTCACCGCTGGTGGGCTCTACCAAGAGCGAAACTCGAGTGTGATGCTTTCGAGTGCAGGTTGATCGGGTTGCCTGAGCATTGTGTGTGAAAGGTGGACTCCAAAGGACAGTCAGCTAAACAAAGACTCTGTACTGTGCGTAACATAAGTCAGTCGACAGCTCTTGTTGGTCAAATCCCTGATCTTGCTACTGAAACAAACCTCAGTAGCCAAACTTCAATCTTTCACCAAGGAAGAGAGGTAAAATCCGATTGGATGTTCCCGTGAACGGAGGATCAATGACACCGTCGATTACTTCTAGACTGCCACGAACGTCTTCCAAGTGGATAAATAAGTGTGCGGAGATGTCCATACCATCGTGGTTACTTATGGTGTCTTGTGCATTTGTAATCTACCTTAAATCAATTGGTTACGAACTGCGCTAGACACGGCACCCATCTGATGGATCATATGGCAACCACTTTACTTTCTTTATTATCTATTAAGCAAAAATATACTGTGTGCTCAGTGGAAATGGATCCACCCCAGGGAGTGAGGAACTTTTATATATATGCTACTGAAACCGCAGCCGTGAATAGATTTTGACACCTGGCAAAACAACGTTGGATTGTCTGTGTGAGAAGATGATTACCGATAACGAGATTTGCTAATTTAATTTCAATACTGGTTCATTTCGGTGTACAATGATCGGATAAAGCTATCAATGCACTCCTACTGCATTGTTAGCGACATACCAAGCAATATGAATATGGCAGTTGTGAATAAACTCGTCATGTTTGTCAATTTCAAGGCACTTTGCACGGAAAATCCAAGTAAAATCACAATTTAAGTGATAGACACTCGGTAGTATGTCATCCATTGCACAGTATTTATTGCTAACCTGTTCGCGGTTCCGTCGTGCATATTCACCTTGGTCTCCTTCACTAGAGAGAATAAGCTGGATCTTATTCCATTGTAACAACCTTGCCCTGGTGGTCTGGCGTCACCTGAGTACAGCCATGATCCAATGAGCTTTGTGTTCGAACTATAGGGGATCCTGGTACTCAATGTGGCTCCTTTCGACCGGACGAGCTGGAGGGTGAGAAATGCAAGAAGTTTCGCCTTGGAGCGCGAACGGATATTCGATAGTAGTAGTATCTGATCAGCGGTATGCCATCCGTAAGCACAACGTCCGTCGCTAAGCCGTTTGAGGTTTGATCTCATATATTCACTTCAGTCTACTGAATATGAGAGATTTCAATGAATCTACTTCAATTAGAAGAAACGTTAACGGTTGTGGATAGTAGCAGTTCTCTGATTTCTACTTCTCAACATCAACCTAACTTAGAAATCAAAATATTCAAGATGTGTCGAAAAGTAGAAAGAGAGGTAGAAATAATGATAGCAGTATGATGATCAAGTTGTGTGAATGCAAGAGTCTCACATGTCACGATATATAGTCGTGCCTCCTTGCCTACGATTGCTGGTTGTATGAATCTCGTGGATACCTGACACATCAGAATATTCAAGCGCAATGGCCTGACTTTCCTAATATCTTTCTTTCATCATTTGGACTGTTCACTTACCGGTGCTTGCCCTATCAAGGCTAATACACCCTTTGATAAGAGGTATTTGGTTACTTAGTGAAGTCGACATCACCATTCTGATTATTGGTTGAACCTGGTTATTGTATTTTGCCCTTTATACTCGTGATGTCCGATAGTTACTGTTAAGTATTAGTTAAGGAGAATGTTAGACCTACTGATAGTTCCCACTTGACTCTATTTCACCAAATTGAGATGAATTGTTATAAACTAGTGATAAAACGGACGGCGAAGTTACTGAGATAGCCCATTTACAACATCGATCTGTACTCTTTTAATTTCGACCACGTCGGTAAAAGTATGGGAAACAACAATATATGGAACGCGTTCCTGAGTGAAATACCGCAGATCGTGAGTTAAAAAGCATTGACATACAAGCTGCTGTTCGCACTCATTCAGCTCAATATAAACGTGGCAGATCTTAGTATTAATACTTATTCATCGAACAGGAGCACCGTCAGATCAGTCAGCAGCAAAACTGCCTCAACAGTGGAGTGACTGGGAAGCGCAGCCGGTTGATCAGGTGTGAGACCACTTGTCCATAATTTGTCATCAGTTATGATCCTCAAATTTATCAGCATCTTCACTGAAATGACCAACCCTTTCATTAGACCATATTCATGGACTTGTAGCTACGGCTAGGCGGTCAGCACAAGCTTTACTTATGTTGTTATTATAATCCCTTCAGACAATATCATTCAAAACACGGAGAGAAAGACCGAAGTTAATGAACTGTGTTGTGGTGGCCACGAGTTAAGCTCGTTTTGTTGTCCTCTAATGATAACCATCCTTATTCCTCTAGGATGACAGAGGGCTCCGCCATCCTCAGTTAGATACGAAAAGACTTCACTGATATTTCGATCCCTCCCGTAATTATCACTTTATCTGATCAATCCATGTTGGAACTTCTCGTAAACGATGAATCATGGAAAACACTTCCTATATTCATCGCGCACTGCTCACCCTTAGCTGTGCAGAGGCATCCGTCAGTGTTGCCACTATGCATGCACACCTTCATGTTAAAGTGCCCAAATGATTTCCTGGTCATAATTAATCACTCTGTCTGAGGCACTAGGACAAACCCTAAGGTTATTTCACTACTGTCTGTGTGTTGTGGTTAGTGCCCACAAGCCAATGCACATACGTGAACATACGTGCACCTACAAACACTCACCCTCTTACAGCTCCTCAGATGTGCGTGAGCAGTTGTCACTATCTTTCGACATGGTTCACTCGTCACCTGCCGCAAGAAATATCTCTTCCCAGTTGCAGGCTTCTGGTGGTTGGGGGCCTTTTCAGAGCATTTTGGCACAAATGATCTGATGGTTTAGGTCGATCTGGATATAGCACTTAGAGCTCCTCGCATGATTTTCTCAAACTGAAAGCGCCAATCTTTAGTTCAAACAAAGCACAAGCAGAAGAAGTCATTACAGGGCAGAAATGTAACCACAGGTTGTCTGAAGTTGGTTAGCTAGGTGTTCGAAGACACTCCCTGGTGGAGGACAAGTAGGCATTAGGCTGTAAGTCGTGCTTGCCCCAGTCTTTCGCGTGGATAGGTAGACAGGTTGAGAGCGTCAGGATTTGCAGAGGTCAGAGATTACAACCGGTAATGGCAGTCGTTTGGGGGATAAATAGGTGCCGACTCAGAACGACTAACCGAAGGCTGTGGAAAGCTGGAAGCTTTGGACTGTGTCCAAAGGGGCGGGGTGGGGTGGAGGTTTTACTTCGACGACGGCTGGTTTAAGTTGATCCATACTGATGGTCCCCTTCATACCTTCGAAGTCCGCAACATATTTATTATGTTTCCGCTGAAAGATGTGATTTGGGTCTGAGTAAGCCGGTTTCAGCGGTGACTGTACCTCATCTATTCGGACGAACACCTGGCTGGCGGTCACTAGAGTGGTAAGTATGTAGCTGCTGAGGGTTTTGTTTCCATGGCGAGATGGGATTTAGCACTCGCATTTGGTGTGACAAATACGCGGAAAATTACGGTCGGGCGGAGGGGTTATGGAAAGTTCTTATATGGGCTCAACCACCTCTCTGTTAGGAAACAAAAAAAACACACAAAAGAAGTGGAAGAAAGACAGATGAATCGATTTTGTCTCCAAATACCACTAATGTCGGGCTGTGAAGGAAAAGGGCAACCTTCAATCATGGGTATGTCTCCCATCAGATCAGACCTGACCCTGCGAAAGGGGAAACCCCACGCCGCCCTTGTCCACTTGACATGCTTTTGGTTCTTACGCACGAGACTGACTTGGGTGATAACGAATTGGACTCTCTTCGTATGCTTATCCACCTCCTGCTGTAAGTTTCAACCACCCCGTACCCTCCTACGCACGCCTGGTATGTATGTTGATGCCAGTTACAAAACCACCGTAGCTCTGACTCTTACCCCACTGTTCTGGACAAGAAGTCGATACATCAGACGACCAACAGGTCTCATCAAAGCACTAAATGTACATATGTAAATAGGAATGTATATATAAATTTGTATATAAAAACTCAGGGAAAATCGCCCGTATTTTCGCTCATGCTTATCTATCTTTCCTCCTTCTCGTGAGGAAGCGGTGTTTCCTATGTCCTAACATCCAACCCACTTTCCAGTTTACAGCCCTACCCACCAGCGACTTTCAGTATATCAAGACCTAGCACCAACCTGAAGCATTACACCTGCAAATACCACACGATAGGATGTGTCATATATCCTCTGAACCTACTATCGAAACTTGCCACTTAGGTTCTTTGTGTTTCCCATCTGCCCCCTCACGTAGGCCCCAGACACAATAGCCCGAATGCACATCCAGGGCTTTAGTAACCCCAAAAGATAAGATTTACCGGTACACATCCGAATGGTGCAGTAGTGCAAACGCAGTTAGTGCTCACGAAGAATGACTTGCAATATCTATGACTTGTCATGTCACTAAGACTATTGTGCCTCATTTGCAACCTCTCTATCTCTATGCCATCTCGCTCACGCTAACCCTCAGCTGGAACACCTTCCAAATTGCAACCCTCCCTTGTTGAATTTTAGAACCACCGGGTCATCGTGTTGCTTGGCTGTAATATATCGTGCAGAAAGCTTATCTTCTTCTCTGTCCGTCTATAACCGCGCCCAAGAACGGCTGCCTCGAATGCGCTCTGGTTTGGAGGTTTCACCCACACGAATTCCTGATACTGCTGCGTATACCCCGCTGAGGCTTACTGGGAACTTCCTACCACAATACTCTACCGATGTCGAAGTCATCTAAAGCACCATGCAAGGGTTCCTAATTAAATATCAAACGGTCCAGATTTGGTGGTGCCCTCCTCCTTCCCATGGCGAAAATGTGAGTACAAACCTTAGCCAACCTTCGCCCAAAAGGCCCAACACAGACACAGAAAGGCCACAGGAAACTCAACAAAAAAATACATTTGTCATTTTACCAGCGCAACATGGCCTATTGCAAAGGTTTCCACTCATCTCTTTTGCTTTATTTTGCTCCTTGTGGACACAGTATTCCGCTTGTTTATTATTCCTTCTTGGAAATCCATCTTCCTTCCACCTGCTGTGGATTCCCGACGTTAGATGATACTTACTACTTCTTATGAAAATTATCTCACCTTTTCCGGGGGTACTGTTCCTTTTCATATACACAAATCTATGGAAATTAGTTTTCATCCGCGCACCTTCATGAAATTCTTACCTGTCTCCTTGCATCGTCACCAATTACCTTTTTAAATGAACTTGAGTATGCATCACTGACCAGTTTATTGCATCATCTGTGTGGAACTTGTATTTTCTGCTTCCTAACACAATGTCCGTCTTAGATCCGGCCGACTCCTTACTGTTGCCCTAGCGGACTCGAAAATGAACCATACTTACCGCGTATTCCGTTGTCACTTTATGTCACGTGAACTCTCCCCAGCCCCTTTACTCTGTTGTTGTAATATGCGACTTCCTGTTTAAAATTTTGTGAATTTTTCATCTGCTTGAGTGATACTGTAAACTCTGATCATGCTTTCACGCGTGCATCTAAACCACGGTCGACAAATATACCATTAATAATATTAATATTAATATTAATATTATTATTATTATTATCATTATGTTGTAACGCGCAGCCATAAACCACTTCAGCTGGCGTAACAAGCATCCCCGCCCTAACTGTGTTGAGCAGTCCTAAGAAAACCATTAGGTACACTTCAATCCATAAAGGATTACCGCGAGCCCGAAGAGCAGCTAATAGATGGCGATGGTATCGCTCCACCATGCCATCAGCCTGAGGATAATAGGCCGTAGTCTTGTTGTATCTGCAACCGAATGTGTTCAGTAGCTCGTGGAAGACAACGTCAGTGGTCACGATAGTAGGGCAACCGAACTGACCTATCCAACCAGTTAGAAATGCTTTTGCAGCTACCTCTGAGGTAGGATGGGAGATAGGTATGGCCTGTGGCCAACGAGCAAAACGATCCACATATGTGAGGATGTAGACGTAGACGTTGGGTGGTGGGAGGGGCCCCGGGAGATCTTCATGCACGTGATGAAAACGTGTGTCTGGTCCAGGGAATGCACCAAGTGCAGATCTGGCATGACGGTGTGTTTTAGCGCTTCGACATTGGAGGCAAGCTCGGTCCCAAAGATGTACATTGCGTTTGACGCTAGGCCAAACGGATCGCCCGATGATTAGTTTGACTGAAGCGGTCAAACCAGAATGCAACAAGTTGTGGAGACTGCTAAAAACCTGTCGGCGAAAAGTAGAATGAACCATTGGTTGAAGTCGGACTTCTGAGACGTCACAGATAATAGTTACATCCTAAGTTGTAAAAGTCATTGGCTCTAGATGCAGGGAACTAGTGTTTTTTAGATGTTCGACCTCGAGGTCTGTTGTTGCTTCTAGATATATGCCTGTCGGGGGTGGGTTGTTGCTATTGTGGACGCATGACAGTGCTTCTGCTATGAGACTGAATACCCAGAAGACTTGTGGAATGTCCGTAGTAAAGTGCGAAACATAGTCTAAGTGACGAATCTCGCGTAGTGAACATCGATCAAAGGGTGACTGGAGAGAGTACACTGGTGGTTTATCATCTGTGAACACAGTGAGCGTCTGGCCTTCGAGTGTGTGCCAAAACTGTCGGACACCCAAATGAATTTCCAGTAGTTCTTTGGTAAATGGACTGTATCAGGATTTCACAGGGTGGAGACGCTTAGAGAAGAAAGTTATTTATTTGCCATGAGTTACTGACAGATTTTCGCAACACTGCTCCATCAACCTTGTCTGAAGCGTCTGTTCCAAATAGCAGAGGAGCGGGAGAGACGGGGTGTGCAAGTAGTGAGATAGCTTGATCAAAATAAGTGCTATCCGTGCAGTGTCGGGAAATGTGTATTTCTGCTCACCTCCACACAGAAGGTCTGTAAGGGGCTGTATTGTTTCGGTGCAGCGGGGATAAACGGATGGTATAAATTAACCAGACCAGAGAAGTGGTGCAAGTACGTGTAAGAGTGAGGCTCTGAATAGCCGCGAACTGCAGCCACCTTGTCTGCCAGAGTTCTTATCCCCGAGGTTGAAACTTCTCGACCTAGGGAAGAAGTAAGATATTGAATATGTGGAATGAGGTACCTACCTGGGATCAAAGCTTGACTAAGGGTCATATAGTCACCACAGGGAGGTCAGTCGCCATTAGGTTTAAGAACCATTTAAAGAGGCCAAAGGCCTATTGGACGGCCGCATTATTTTCTAATTCCAGCGTGTGCTCATACTCAGCCTGTTCTACACGGAGCTTTTCCGATGCCAAATTACTAGGTCGGCTAAAAGGTGGGGAATCTTTAGTGATAATATGATGGATGACTTTAGTTGTCATCGCGGGAAGAGGACCAGACTGCCTGAGCACTGATGGGTAAGCTGAAAGGATTTCTGCGCGGGGGTGTCGGGTCTTTGGTTATGAGTATAGAAAAGTCTGTCAGACTACAACTCTCCTGTCCCGTGAGTCAACCAGTAGGTCAAAATTGTCGAAGAAGTCGATACCTAGTATGGGATAGGGGATATCTGCTACTATAAACGCCCAGCGGAAAGTGTGACGTAGGCCTAATTTTAGCCTAAGAAACTTGTGGCCGAAAGGAGCGATTGACGTGCGTTGGTTGCGAGTAGCTGCTGGATTGGTGGAATGGTTGCGACACCTGCATATTTTGGAAACTAAATCTCGGACATGCATTTTTTTATTGGCTGCTTACCGCTTTAGTCGTCCGGACGCTTTGGGATATTAGTTTCCCTGTTTGATGCCAGAAAAGGTACAACCGGCTTAGCAGCACTTGGGCTTCTCACCGAACCGTTTGTGAGATCGAAAATACCCTGATCGCAAAAGACTACAGGGCAGAATATGAGAGCGACTACTGAGACTTTCACGTCGATCTCTACAGTGAGAACTACTAGGACAGGTAGAAAGTCCGAATTTCGGCTCAAAAGCACCAATCACGGCTTCTTCAGAGTGTATTCCTATACCGGTAAGAGCAATCCGGGGGAAACTTAGGTTTGTTACGGTGAAAACTTGTGGATGGTACCGTTTCATAATAGCATCTGCTGGCTTCGCTGATTCTGTGACTTTGAGATGACAGGAAACCTCACATGTAGCCTCGTTGTTCGTCGGTTAGAAGTGACCTAGATGCGAATAACTAAGAGAAACCACAGTTGTGATATATTTGTGGACTATTCAATGAACGGTATCCACTCACATCCTAGACGAATCAAATTAGTTCCTGGACAATCAATGAAGATATTGGCCTGCGAAACCGAAAAGGTGTCAGCACAATTATTCAGATTGATGATGCAGAAATTGTTGATTCTACTGAAAACTGAAGCATAATAGGGAATAATCATTCGAGACTGACAAGTATCATCAGTTCAGTATTCGAATCTTATCTGGTAATTGGATATACAATGAAGTGTTGCCCGTCACACAGAAGACGCGTTTAAATTTCCCAACCGTGATTCACGGGTTGTGCCAATATCATCTCATATGTCATCTGTTTGTGATTTTGCACTTCCGAATTTCACATGCATCGTTGATAGATGCCATTATGTAAGATGGGTTTTGCCTATACTCACAAATTATTGGGGTTCGTGTACGGATCAAACAAGACTGATGAATAACCCAAATTCACTGATATTCAAATTTATAATGACCAACATAGATTTGGGTGAAATAGCTTACTGACATTGGGTAAACGAAAATGCAATTTGATACAAGTGAACATGAATATTTGATGGAAAATTAGAAGTGGATTGAGGTGAAACAAATCTTTCAGTGCAAACTCATAAAATGTTGATCCGATGCTCAGGGAAATCGCAAACGGAATTGGGTCATTTTGTGTGTCACATTCTCAGACATATCACATACAATCGACTGATTCAGGAGTAGAGTGACCCGAAATTTCACTTCGTTCGTTACAGGAATTGGAACAATTAGTCCGACCAATACAATTCCCATGCAATTCTAGGGTTCTGGTATTCCTACTAATACTGATGAGGTCAAATTTTCACATTTCTCAAAATCACAACAACCAACTAACAAATCTAATTGGTCATTACCAACCATGTGAAGTCAAAATATCGGACCTGTTGTCTGAGTGTCAAGCAATTCCCATTTACTCACAGATTGACAGGGGTCTAATTTAACTGGCTCACTATCTACCTAAGTAAGCACTTTCACGAGCACACACATGCACACACATGCACATGTCAATACACAAACGTACATACTTGCATTCCCATACCCGGACGCAATACTATCAAAATCACCTCTCATTTTGACAGCTATCAACTAATTTAATCCCTTCCATTTTGAATAAATCTATGGGTGCATATATCAAAATTGAATGTGTGTAACTCTGATGAACCAATCATGTATAGCTCAACCAATAGAATTCGACTCACGTGGATTTCTCGTGTTCTCCTCTAATATAAAAGCAAACAGTCTGCCAAACAATCTCATCCACACAAGCTGTTCTCCAATTCAATCAGCATGTTTGATCGGACTCTATTCACGGTCAGTTGAAATATAATGCAGCAAAATGAATGATAGTTTTCATAGTTGAACTCATCATTGTGTTGGAGTGATTTTTGACGAGGACTCAATCTCATCAGAAGAAAATCGAAACCACGCTTGTTGATGACGATCGTGATAGAAGGAGAGAGATATACAGAGGTTATGATTTGATGAAATATGTAAATACTAAGATGGCTTTTGTGTATTTCACAATGATGATTATTTGCTTTACTGATTCTATCAAATGATTGTGGTGATATTGCTTGCATTGTAATTGATCAGCATGCCCATTTCTCTTCCTGTTCGACACAATTACAGAACATTTTTGTCGCAGTCACATTGCTCCTAATTCACGTGCTACTACTGACTAACGCGGATGCCAATGATGATTGTGAGAGAGAACGAGAATGCGAAAGGAGTTGGGGTATTGGATGTTGTACGTGATCTGAACACGAATAGTGTCCGATGGTGATCCCAAATCAATAACCAATTCTGATCCAACAATTCTTGTGTCACTCCTCTTTCAGCTCTCTAATATGGATCGTGTGATGCGTTGTTGAATAAGTGAACGAATCACAATGCAATCTGAATTGGAACTTGTGTGACCTATTTTCAATTGGCACAATAAATCTTTGATTGAGAACTATTAGTATTCCGATATTTTCTGGTTGGATTCGTTGATACCTAAAACCGGATGTGGAGAAAACATTCACTGTTTTCTGGTCGAGTGGATTTGGTGACAATGAAAATAGTATGTGGTTCTTGATGTAGTATTTATTATTGTTCCGGTTGTAAGTGATGTGGAATGATATCATATGAGATGAGATGAGATGAGTGAAGTGGGGACAACGTTCGTTGTGTTCTGGTTGAATGGACGGACGGACACTCGAGTCACGTTCAGCGTGCCGAAAGTTATGTGCATTTTAAAGTGTCAATGATCTCGGACGCATATGCGGTCATCAAAATTGATCATTCAGTTTGGTCGAATGCTTTTGACAAAGGGAATCGATCATATGTTTCAGCTTTTTGCTCTCATTCCTAACATTTTCTTATCCGTGACGAGACATTGTAATGTTTCACATAATAATAAACCTACGAGAATGGTCATGTATATATGGGGTTTTGAAACCTTCATTTATGTATTCGAAAAAAACAACTCCAGATTCCGTCGTACACCTCTTCTTGGCGTACAAATGCTGCACTGAGGTATCGATCGCGTCCGTGTTTGGGTTCATGTTTCTCAGAAGGAATATACCATTGTTATTGTTAGTGTCGGGTCTGGTGAGATACAAATTATCAATAAGGATATGCTCAATTTGCGTGTACCAGACGATTCACACAAGTCTGTGGGGTGGGTTACATCGTTCAAACTACTCAGACGCGCGACAGATCGCTCAGGAGAGAACATCAGTTCACATATTTCACGCAAAATGTTGTGACGGTATAAATCGAAATGAAATCAGAAAACGCGCAAAATAAATTGAATGGATTCTACCATCTTATTCCACGGGATTCGGCATTGTTTCCGTTGAAGAATGTACACCAGGAAGTGAATGCCAGTTGCAGTTCAGTTACAGACGATGTTATCAGTTCTCATACGTGTTTTTGAAGTGCTACTTGTTGGCTTTGAGGCTGATGAAACGCGCGAGTGTGATGAGATACTACACGACTACTAAACATCACTGAGACAACAATGCGAGCAATTATTTGAAAGGGATTGAATGAGACACGCACGATCAGTTGAACTGTTTGCGAATGTTGGTTGTGCATATTGATTGAGCCAATATTGAACTAATTGCGCTGCATTTGGTGTGAAATGATTCATCCGGTTGCTTGTAAGTGTGATATGAAATCGCCACACGAAGATCGTATTCCGGACAGATTTGTTCAGGCCCGCATGGCTACCCGTGTGACATTGGTTTATCTGTTCGATGTGGATTGTGTGTTGTGGGAGTTCTTATCCAAGTCCCGGAATGGTGGATATTGAGGGGTGGGGGAGGGGGGAACAACATACACACACCAAGTAGCGAGGTTCACGTTAGGATGGATAGATTTAGCTCACACAGTCACCTGGATATTATTGGTTCAAATAGGAATTGAGCGTCAGTGATTGGGTTGATCGATGAGAGCCGATTTCGTTGGAAGAGAATCGAATTTGGAATGGGATAATTGTGAAGGTTCCTTATTTGGTGAAAAGTGGTCTCACCGCATATACTACACCGAGTACAAAGTACTCAGTCAGGCGTGGGGCTGAGATAAGTAGAGCATACGTGAACTAGTTGTGCAGTGTGTTTCCCAGAGAAAGTGGCTGGTTTGGTCTTTGGAATTCTCGGATTCAGAGCATGCACGACGACACTCGATTGCAGTTTGTTCGTTGCAAACTGGCTCAAGAAAGACTGATTAGAATTTTGTGATCAGTTATTGATTAGCCTTCGACTGGTTTGCAGTGCAATCGAATTCACACTAATGAGACCGACTTGAGAAAATAGTCCAAATCACAACATTTCAATAACGAATCAGGTGGAAGGACGACGTTTTCAGTGGATATATCGTACTCTGTGTTTGAATGGCAATCGATACTTATTTGCTTTATTATTGAATGCTATTTCATTTTACAAACACATTCGCTGCCGAATACCTCCTCGATGATGCTGTATTTGGTAAGGTGGAAAAACCATGAAAATGATTGCAACAATCCTTAGTGCTTCGAACTATGTTTGTTTTTGTTTGAATTATTGATTTCCCTAGTACTGAGCACACGGGTTGGGAATAAGTCAGTTTTTTCTGCGAGTATTTGCATTTCCGTATAACACCTGTGGTTATGCTCATTTTGGATTCCAAACTTTCTACTGATTGCATTAGTATCTGATAGATTTCTAATCTATCCCAGATGAGAGGCACTGAACACAACCATACCGGAGACTCGATTGTGTTCGACTGAATGATAAGTGCATGCCTCAATCGTTAAACCATAGAACAATCCATTCAGGAGATCAAAGATCAACATGATCATCTGTTCCCATTCTGACTGACTCCCTGATGGTATCCGTACGTTCATCCACAATTCGTTAGATTTCTGTTAACTGGAATTATTGAACATTCTCTGAAGTCTTCGGTTATTGCTTCGATTGTGCTTTTCTTTGCTTATTCATTCACCTCAGAACATTATCACTCATCCGATTCATGAAATTCGATGTTGAGTGCAATCACGACTGCTGAGCATTGCGGCTTCATCTCTTGCACTTTCGGTGATTGTAACCCCATCGTTTATCTGTATCATTGTCATCTGACGGTCTTCTGACGCGTTTGTTTTAGTTCATATGTGTTAGAAGTGATTCCTCTGGTTTTATGTCTCAGAAAATTTCGATTTCCATTTTCAACGTGAGATCATTCGAGTCGTGTGTTTATTTATTGGTAAATTCACCATTGCAGTTGTATTTGTGTTTGTCGGGCATTATTCGTCCCGTTTCAAGTTTTCCATTTTTCAGGACAACTCACTCATACACATGTGTATTAGTAATACAAACATATTACTCTCCTGATCTTTGAGATAATACGTGATATGTGAGCCGGAGGTTGGTAGTGGGGCAAACTGGATGGGAAAATTGACGAGACAGGAAAGCTAGTGGGTGAACAGAATCCATTTCGGCCACATCAGGAGATGAACGATGGAGACAGTTTGAACTAGAAGAGACAAGAGATACCCAAATCCAGCATCGTTAGAGATCTGTTAATAAAAAACCCAAAATAGGCACCGAACAACCTATACTGGTTGCTATGACAAACTGAGTTCCTCTTTGTTTAATTTTAGAGAAAGTGACAGAAAAGACACGTAGCTGATTCTCCTTACACAAACTGGATTAACGCCATGTCAGTCGAACTTTGTCGTGTTCACTGAATATGACCAAAACGAAATAGAGAAAGTGATTGTACTAATCAATCCCATTTAGATTATAGTCCGGATGCAATTAACAAATCAAGAGAGAATCCGGTCCAATTCATGGATCTTCCCTGTCCCTCTTGGTAAAGAGAGCTCCCGTTCGAATCATCTAGTGTACAACATACGTCAGGAATGGTCGGTACATCGTACACTTAACATCACTACCTAAACTCCAAAATGTAATCGGTAAAAGCGTTTTGCATTACGTTGGAACAATACTCGTCTTTGACACCAGTCCAACAGTTACACGATATTTTCATCCAGAAATTCGTGTAAGAAAATACTCAATAAAAGATCATACAGTTTGTTGTGACCATCTTTGATGAGTCCCATCAGTCAAATAACCATGAATCAATCGATATGCGGAAATCTGGTCATTTATCCATTGTAGAAGGCGTTCTGAGTGAGACTGTACTGTATGGACCATAGGACGCATTTCTAAAGTGGAAAACACTTGGAGATTTCCTCACCTGTTCTTACGGAGCGATGCACTATAGTGTGAGCTTATATCGTGTATCACGACAGTGTGCGTGGAATATAATTCATTGCAAATTCTCTCTTCCTGGTCACAATTTGGGGTGAACTGAATACTACATTCAATTTCTTTGTTTCTTTCAGTCTTTGAATGACAACATAACTGTTTGGTAAATGAGTCGCATCTAAAATTTCATGAAAAAATTAAAGATTGGATCACTTGTTTTCCGGTGACACCATCGAAATTGATTGTGTCCATTTGAGAATTTGCAGCAAAATGTACCAATCCATTTCAACCAATAGTTTTAGAAGAACGATTTCTTTGGAAACGATGACTGCATTCATTGTGTCCATGAATGACTACTGAGTATTGATTGTCACTAAGACGTGGTGTGCACCCGTTGTGTATGAGTGCTTTCTAAATAGAGTGAGCATCGTCGGAGTTACGCAATTCTAACGGTGAATTTCCTAGAGGGATGTGTCAGAAAAATATCAAAATTAAAAAGAATAACTTGTCCGGCACTCACAACACGATCCTCTAAACAAACCGTTCGAGGACCAATGGAGAACATCTTGATGGTCGTGAAATGGAGATGTGAAAAATAATGAAATACGAAACACGGCCTCATCGAGGGTTAATCGATAAACCTTATCTGATTGCATGTACGTAAGCAGATCCGGAATGGAATTTGGTTGAGAATAGATCTAAATCCCCACGTTATTCAGCGAACTCATTAAGTGCCACTATTCCATCTCCAGTAGAACTGGTTCCTCGCAGAAGAATTGTTCCGAGCTGAGAATATTTGCTTGTTTGAACAAAATCCGACATTACTGAAACATAGCCCAGTATGGATTGAACGCTGCTGCTGCTGATGCTGCTGACCATAATTGACATACAATTGATGTGAGTAACGTTTTGCGAGAACCCACTGTATCAGATTCTAATTTACAGGTTGAAATTCCCACTCCCATCCAAGCTGGATCCCCTTGTTTGGGCTTTCCGCGTGTACCTCTCCACCTACTTCTAGAGACAATCTCCAATATTGATTACACCGACTATATTTGCTTTTGACTCAGTAACTTGGATCAAGTGGATTGCTCTTGTATCCCACCTACCTCCATTCCCATGTGCTTATCTGTTTATCCGCTCCCACCGATCCACACATTTTCTAGCCTTGCTGCTATGACAAAATTGACGTCATCTACCTCTGCATCAGTTTACTCGTCCGCACTCTCTCCGGCATGTTTACTAGCCTTTGTTCCGACGTCACCTATTCCAATAACCCCCATCTGTGTTGGATCCATATGTTGACCAAATAAGACCGTCTCACTCGTCAAGGTTCCTAACTTGTACTAACACGTAGGTAACCATTCTTTCCCTTTGCGTCCCCTCACTGTTTCAATGTCCGTTCGATTACATGCTCTTATTCACCTGTTTCCATGACTGTCTGATCAGACCCGTGCACATTTACTAATATCCATTTTTGACCCGTTCATGAGCCTTATCTTATCGTGTTGGCTATCACTCCCACTGATTTTCAAGTCACATTCCTTGTCGTCTAATGTTCGTAAATTCATAATCGTAATTCATACTCACTGTCATCTATTCAATGAACTCTCGCACTTCAGGGCAGATTTTACTCTCTTCCCCCTCCCCCCCCCTAGATTTGTGTCCAACGACTTGAATTGCCGTTCCACACTGTCACCGACCAGTGATCACGATCAGTCATTCTTCACCACCTGTCTCGTATAATTGCCCACTCCTTTGAGTAATCTTCGTCTTTGCTTCTCATCATTCCCACCTGTGTGTGCTTGCCACTGCTTTTGATCGACGACTTGATCTACATTGACTGATCTGTACATTGCGGCCGGATTATCCACAAACTGAAGAGTATCCATCAGCACTTGACGATTGTTCGTTTGCAGTACAAGTAGTTTAGCAACTTCCTGTTCCCTGACTAAGGATCTGGAGGTCGTCGCCTACAAGACACTAAAACACTGGACCACAGTCTGGTACAAACACCTTCCAACCTGTGTGGTTCCTCTTTAGATCGGTTCAATATTTTCTAAAGATTCTTCTCCATTTATCACGTGCCATATATCAGGAAGAAGTTCCTTCGAAAGGAGCATTATTTCTCTCGAACCGTTTTAGTAGTTCATAAGAACAATATGCCGATTTTGATCTTAATTTAGTAGCCCAACGATACCATCTGACTATGTGATGTTCATGCCGATTTAGATGCAACGGCACGCGTAGGTCCGAAGACCCCACCAAATATCAGTATTTGGTCCATACATTTGTGGGTGTACCCGTTTCAAGAACCATTTCGTCGTTCCTTTCGAGAAACAGTTTTAACGAAAATAACAATCTTGATCATCTTGCCACAATAATTGATCATCGTTATCGACTGAATAAATCTGGCTGAAACCAAAATATCTGATAACATACGAAGCGAATTCCTCAAGGATATTTGTTGGAAAATGACAATTCCAATTCCATTGTTTTTAAAACATACTGTAGCATTAGAGCAGCAGAAACGCTATACCGCAT